>JANHFO010003230.1:102083-112715 GCA_032468095.1 Pareas carinatus
TTTTTAAAGTGGAAATAATTTTAATTGCTCCCCCTTTTAAAATTCCCAATGTTCAGGCTTGATTTAATCTCTTTTAGTTGTTCTTAAATTTGTATTTGTACTTTTGTATCTTTTAATATTGCCTGTAAGCCGCCCTGAGTCCTTCGGGAGAAGGGCGGGATAGAAATAAAAATAATTTAAAAAATAATAAAAATAAAGCAATTTATTTCATGGATGCTTATATTTATGACATATTTCTTTAACTAGCAACTTATTTGGAATTATATTTTTTAAAGGCATTATTTCTTAGTAAAATTGAAAGCTCCAATACTATTTCATTCATTATCATTGTGAAGGTCAACATTTTCTTTCTTTTTTGTGTCTTGAATCAAAGAAACTTGTTTTCTATAATATTCTGCATCTGATTTGATGAATAAGTACTTCCTGTTTTCAGTTTTTCATCAATACATTACTTTTAAAATTGAAGCAAACATGACTACAAATGAATTTGTAAACAAAAAGCCTGAAATTTAAATAAATGTAGTAAGACACTTATTTCTATAAGAAAATCAAAAGTGGCAATGTGTTGTGAAATGTATCACACCCTGTTCTTATGAAATATGTGAAAATGAATGATTACCTATCTGGAAATAGATCAACCAAAGCAGTTTCAGTCAAGAATTTTCTAAGCTTTCAATAGGTAGGGACTTGTGAGTAGATGTATTGTCAATTTCTGCAATCTCTTGGCCATGAGAAATATTACCAAGGACATAACACAGGCCAGTTCAATGTAAGATGAGCAGGAAATTATCCAAGATTCAGTCCAGTCTTGCTGCTCCAAGTAATACATCTTAGAGATACTTTACATCTCCCCATAGCAGAAATAATTTCTTGGTCAGTACTACTCTTTAAATAAGCATTACACTGGATTAAGTCCTTAAACCAAATGTTCCACTGAAGCAAAATTGTGAAGTGGCATGGCATCCCACTTCTAAACAATAAAGGTATTGCTGTGGTTTGAATCACTGGATCATATGTGTGGAACATGGACAGTAAATGAAACAGGACTCGCAGATCTCAAGACAACCGCAACCTTTACTTTCTTAATACAAACTACCAGTGCGGCTATAGCCGGCTGGCTGCTATTTAAGTTAGTGCGGCCACATGCTTTAACCAATCAAATACAACTTTTCTGTTTCAGGGCCAGCCCACACAGACCAGAGGGACTGCTGATTGCCGGCTCCAGAAAGTCTAGGTAAGTGGAAGGATACAACAATATGATCTTCTGTGCATCTGCCAAAGCCCCAAACATCAGCACTAACTCAGCCTTTATTGATGTGCAACAACATTCTTCATTTAGCATTGGTCTTACATCACTGGCCCAAATTTCTTTGTGAACTCCAAATCAAATGAATGTTATCTGCATCATAAATAATAATTTCCAGGTATATATTGGCAGGATATATTTGCCCTAAGTTTGCTCATTAATCTACATGGATAGCACTGAGACAATGCTACCAAATAGATTTATCTGATGGATCATTGATTCACATCCAGGCTACTTGCATTTCTTTCAACAGCTTGTAATGACTTAATTACATAAATATGTCCTATTATTTCTCAGATCTGCTTAAATTTAATACCATAAACATTGGTGTGAGCCCCTGAATAATTATTTCATCCAAGGGCTGAACTGAAAAAGGTTCAGGATCTCAATGCATAATAAATCCTGTCCTGAAATAAAAGCATTGTGCTGTGGTTAAATTAAAGTGGCACAATGTACCACATATTTTGATGTAACTCTTTAGAGTGTTATCTGAGTTATTGAAATGCTATCTATTGGACTATTTTGATTCATGGTATAATTCTCCCTTGTTCTTCCTTAGTTATGAATACTTGATTTTTACTTGCTTTCCACAATACCTGCAGATGTCTCAAACATTGTTTTGATTAACGTGATGCCATACTATTTCAATCAAACCACTGACCTTGCTGCAAGTACCTATGCTATATAAATTGTCTATTAAACAAACAATTCCACAAAATATTAGAATGAAAACCAGCATCTTGAAAATAATAAAGGAAAATACAACAAAGAGCACAGATTTTAAACAAGCTGGTGATGCAGTGGTTCGAATGCAGTATTGCAGGCTAATTCTGCTGACTGCCAGGAATTCGATTATGACCAGCTCAAGGTGGACTCAGTCTTCCATCTTTCCAATGTTGGTAAAATAAGGACCCTGATTGTTGGGGACAATACACTGAGTCTGTAAACCACTTAGAGGGGGCTGTAAAGCATTATGGAGTGCTATATAAGTTTAAGTGCTATTGCTATGTAAGAAGTTATCTACTTTCTTTTTTTGGTAGTGCTTCATCTGTAGTTGTTCATCATAGGATTCTGAGAGGTGCTAAACTGGGAATGCATCTGTTCTTCTTGCAAATATGATATAGGAATGGGACTTCTCTCAGGTTCAACACTGATCACTGTCTTTATTTTGTTAGCTTCGCTATCAGGCTGGATTCCCATTTGATTGAGGCAAGGGTGTTGAAAGGTCCAAGTAATGGGATGTCTAGCAGATTTTGGACCTACAGAGAAAGAAACTACATCACTCCTTTGGCCCAGGGAAGGGGGAGAACCAAGAGAAAGAAACTCAAAATAATTCTGCCTTAATTCTGTAGCTATAAATTGACCTGGCATATTGCTTTGATAGACTTACACTACTCTACTAGCAATAAATATCTTTCCAGAAATCCAGGTGCTTCTTCTCCCCCCCTCCTAAGCTTGACAACTATGAATAAGTCATATGTGGGTTATGGGGATAAAAAAATGCTGAGTGGACCAGTTCAGAAATATTGACTTCAAATTCTTTAAATGGGAAATACCTTTTTTTTTAAAAAAAAAGAACCCTGCTGAAACAGTCCAAGAATTCAGTTAGTCCAATATTCTGGGTCACTCAAGGGACAGCAAGGGACATTCAGCACCCAGGCTTAATGTAAGGTTGACAATGTTCTTCTACCATTGCTTAAACAATTGGTACTGAAGACAAGCATTGGATCATTTCCTCAGCCCTCATTTTCTCTCTTTTTAAAACTGGTCTTATTATTTTATTTTTGGTCTTTTAAAAACCATAGATTGCATTTATGCACATTTGGGAGTTTACTTACCTGATGATTTGAACACCTGCCTTAAGATCCTGCTTAGTAAATTGACCTTACCATTTGGTATTCCTTTTAAATCAAAGAAAAAAAACAAGGCAAATGAAGAAAAATAAGCCAGCTCCAGGATTTCTGAATGATCAAACTGGTTGCTTTTTTTTAAAAAAAAAACAATTCTATATCAGTTCATGAGCCCTGAATAATTCTGAGTATACATATAGTAAATGAAAACAGGCTGCTAAAATCTGTGAGCTGGAGAACTCCCAATCTAAAAAGTGATATTTGTTTCCACCCTTTGAAACAAAGGAATGATTCTGATAAAAGAGAATATTTGTGGCTCAGGATTAAACTGTGGAGTCCTCAGTGCTTTTTGAGCTGGGTGGTTTTCTTGCATACATTTCATTACCAAACTGGGTAGCATCATCAGTCCTAAGTGGTGATGTTATCTACTTTGGTAATGAAATGTCCAAATGAACAAATTCACACATCAGCCTAAAATGCCACCTGTCTGAAATGGTATATGGTCTCCTCTTTGAGTAGGGGGCTGGAGTAGAAGACCTTCAAGGTACTTTCCAGCTTTGTTATTCTGTTATCCTGCTTGTCTCCTGTGCTGTTCTCAGCTGTTTTTCAAACCTGCCTGAATTATGGCAATGGGGCTGGTTTAGTCTGAACTGTGGTCACTGTAGTTTCAGAATGGTTATTTTCCAGCTTCTGGGCATTATGTTCTGTGGAAGTAAGGCAAGTTTAACTATAAGCAGGTGGTTCAATTACTATGTGTACTCTTGAGGACTTCCTCCTCCTCCCCTTCTTTGCATATGTCTTCCCACATATTTTCACAGAGGGATAACCGCTTCTTGCCCCTGAATTCTCTTGCTTAGTCTGTATGGACTATAGTCCCCATATATGATATATATTTTTCAATCCTTTGTAAAACCACCATAGCTATGATGCCATGATGACCGCCAGAAGAGATACATTTTTGTATCTTTGATATACATCTTTGATGTGTTGTCCCTCCTTCTCCTGCATAACATCCCCTGCAAGAGTGTCTCAAACAGTCTGACAAGCCCCAGCACCAATTGATGTAGGAATTAAAAGAATTTTCTTGAACCTTTGCATTATCAGGCCTTTTGAATTTTTTTAAAATTGCACAACCAAGGAAAAACACATGTGAGAAGAAGACGAGCATATTTCACACAGAATGGGCAGTAACTGCAACAATGCTCATTGGGAGTTCCAAAGGTTGAATGTTAGACTAGATGGGAAAACACAGAGAGAAGAAAGTTCATTGCTTTAAGAGGCCATTGTTTGATTAAATGCCAAATAACAAAAATGGGAACTGCCTATCCTGCGGAGAGTATAGCAGTCAGAGAGTCCAGAGTGAAATGGCAGTGCAAGCTAGCCACTGTTGAATAGGGTATGGAATCCCAATGTTGGCAACTGTAAAACATTAAAACATCTGGCTGGAAATTCTGGGAGTTGAAGTCCACATGTCTTTAAGATGCCAAGATTGGGAACCCTTGGAATAGGAAACATGCCAGGTATTCTAGTCAATCAGAGTTGAGTCTGTCACTAGATTGGAAGGAAATACTAAAGACCATCTGCTTAGAAGGGTTTAAGATGGCTAATGACAAAAAAACAGATTTGAAGTGGAAGTTCAGACACAAACAGAGAGCATTTGTGATGGACTGGGTGGAGGAGGGTATTATATATGTCCTACATTCGAGAAATGGAAGATGGACTACATTGATGAAGGGATAAGCAGAAATTAATGAATCTGCCACAAAGAATTGTAATCAATCTGCAATAGTATAACAGGGCATCTTCCTTATACATCTTCTAATGTCTATAGCACAGAGAGCCTATAATGCTAGTTTGGTCAATAGGGCAACCTAATTGATTACTCAGCTCTTAATCAATTGTCATATTTCTTCTCAGGAACATTTGTTTTTATCAGAAAAACAAGGCTAAAAACCTGATTTTTTTTCAGCAGGTGTGCTGAAGGCTATTATGTCAAAGATTGTTTCCCAAACCTTCCAAATGTAAAAGGGACTAATTATTCCTTACTTAACGCACATGGAAGGTCTAAGATTGCCATTAACAGATGGAGGATTTCATTTCAACTACAATCTTCCTCAAAAAGTAACTGGGTGGAAAAGGGATTGTTGAAAGGTCCCCTGGGATCAAAACATTCAAGGATTATTGATCTCATTTAATGTTTTTAGAGTCATTAATAGTCACCTTTCTTTTGTGATGTCAAGAGTAATTGAACATTACAAAATTGTAGATCATTGAGCACTTTGTGATAGTTCATTGAAGCAAACAGTATACAGTGCCCCTCCTGAGTAGGACTATTAATAAATTGGTGAATAAAGAAATAAAAAAATTGCTAAAGAATAACAAAACTCTATGTTACACTATCATGAGTTGCTCATGATAAAATGCTACAGTCAATCTCTACAAAAGGAAATGTACATAAGTGCCCTAGTCTTGGGGATTTTATGACATTTTAATTGTAGCATAATGCTGATCATTTGGCAAGCTTGGAAGTTGGGACATAAATGTAGCTTGCTGGAGACAAGTTTATAAGTTTTTGAGAGCATTGAAAACAGCCATTCCCTTGTGGAGAGAGAGAGGGGGGGGGAAGAAAGCCCCATGCCTGTTTGGAAATGAGTAGAAAAAGGATTAACCTCTCCATAATGGACAATAGAATTACCTGATAAATATGGTCCATGCAATATTCTTAGCATGCATGCTATATTAATTCATATTCTAGTCTACCCAGAACATCAGGCTCAATCCTAGCAAGAAGGAATCATTGTGGATTTTGCCTCCTACATCTGGGTTTTGCCATCTTTTGATATGAATGGGGGAGGTCCTCCTAGACAGAGCTGTTGCAGTTTGGAGCTCCTCCTAGACCCTTGGCTTCTGCTGGAGATATAAATGGTAACTGTGATTATATGAGCCTTTGCACAGATTCATCTTATGCATCAGTAGTGCGTTTTTCTAGCCTGGGAGGTCCCTCCGATTGTCACTCACACTTTGATCCCTTCATCTGGATTGTTGTAATGAGCTCCTCGTAGGACTGGTCTTGAAGACCACTTGGAAACTACAGTTGATCCAGAAAGCAGCAATGTGAATTATTATGGGCATGCCTCAGTGCATCCATATAAAACCTCAGGTTTGGGATAACACTGACTTTCAGGTAGCTTTTCTGTTCAATTCAGGATGTCGGTTATCATTTACAAAACCCTTATGGCTGAGTTATTTAATGGATGCTGCTCTCCAATTATTTCTGCTAGTCTTTTGAAATCTGACAAGGTGGGTATGGTCCAGAGTCCCTCTTTAAAGACTGTTAAGAAGCACACATTTTTGCCTATGGATAGCATACTCTTCAAGATTTAGATGGTTCTGATTCTGTCTTTCCCCCCTCAAAAGTATGGAAGAAAGGAATCCTTAGTCTTAATCGCAGTGTTATGCTGAATGTTTTTTTGTGATTACTCTGAACATATTGGGCTATTTTTACTTGCCATTTTAAGTTGTTCCTATTTATTATGGTTATTGGTAATTGATTGCTTGTGGCCCAGAGTCATATGCATAATTTTATTATTTATTTAATAAATAAACCATAAAGTAATAATATGGATTGGATTTGCACAACAGAATAAATTACTAAGCCTTTAACCAAGATTAAAACTACTAAGCTTTGCATGTTGTGTAAATAAAATGGTAGGACGTAATAATGTTGTTTGAATCTATCCTTTGTGAATAAAGTGCACTGTCCACTACTTTAGCCTGGTAGAAACTACTTTGTTGGAAGGGGCAGCTAACTGGAAGCAAATGAATACTGAACTCACCCCCCATCTATAATCACCCCCCAAGTATGAGACGCTTTATACACTAGAATGTACATTGGTACTTTTGGAAGAATCAAGCTTTAGAAAATAGGGCTTTTAATTTCCTTTCCTTTAAGTATCAAAACTGATGATGCTGATGCTGATGTTGATGCTGATGCTGATGCTGATGCTGATGCTGATGATATCTATTCAGTTGTGTCCAATTCTTGGAGATTCTATAGGCCAAATCTCTCCACATCTTCTGATCTTGCACAACTTCTTTGAGTAATTTGTTGCTCTGGCTATGGTCTTCCAGTGAATTCCCATGCATGACATGGCCAAAGTAAGTGAGACACCATTTCATGATTTTATCTCCCAGTAACATGTCTGGCATTGTTATTATATTATTATGGTACAAAATTATGTACTAAATTAGGAGGTCTGAACTGAATCCAGACTTGGGTAGTGGATAGAAAAGTTAAAGGAATAGAATAGAATACAATAGAATAGAATAGAATGGAATAGAATAGAATAGAATAGAATTCTTAATTGGTCAAGTGTGATTGGACTCACACAAGAAGTTTGTCTCCGATGCATATGCTGTCAATGTTACAAGCTGTTACAAGCGGCAAGTAACATACCATGATCATAATCATAGAATATATCCATCATGTCACAAAAACATTCATCATGTCATAAAATACATTCATCATGTCATGAGATACATTGGAAGGTGGAACAGACCAAGTGGTTCTGACCCAGGCTCTTGATGGATCCGGATAGGTTCCAGACAGAGCTTGGGCAATTTCCTGAAGCTTTGTCCCATGAGATAAGATCGATCAGATCCGGAGCGATTTGCACTCTGATTGAGTAGCCTCAGGTGGGGTGAAAGAAGCGAGTCTTGAGAATGTTATCTGGGATGAGTTTGAGACTGTTGATCCCGAGGACATGGACAGGATCCTTGGGCAACTTAAGGCAACCACATGTTTATTGGACTCCTGGTTGGTACTGGTTTCCCGGGAGGTGACACGAGACTGACTCCAGAACATCGTGAATGCTTCATTGGGGGAGGGTGTCTTGCCTGCCGCCTTGAAGGAGGCAGTGGTGAGGCCCTTGCTCAAGAGGCCTCCAATGGACCCAGCTCTTTTAAGTAACTATCATCCAGTCTCCAATCTTCCCTTTGTGGCAAAGATTGTTGAGAGTGTGGTTGCTTGACAGTTTCCTCGGTTCCTGGATGAAGCTGTCTATCTGGATCTATTCCAGTCTGGATTCAGGTCTGGGTACAGCACCGAAACGGCATTGGTCGCGTTGTTGGATGATCCCTGGAGGGCCCAGGATAGGGGTTGTTCCTCTATCCTGGTCCTATTAGACCTCTCATCTGCTTTTGATACCATCGACCATGGTATCATGCTGTGACAGTTGGGAGGCACCATTCTTCAGTGATTCTCCTCCTACCTCTCTGACCAGTTGCAGTCTGTGTTGTCAGGAGGACAGAGATTGACGCCGTGGCACCTCACTTGTGGGGTGCCACAGGGGTCAGTTCTTTCGTCCATTCTGTTTAACATTTATATGAAGCCGCTGGTTGAGATCATCTGTGGCTTTGGGGTGGAGTACCATCAGTACGCTGATGATACTCAGTTGTACATCTCCACCCCGGGTCACCCCAATGATGCCGTGGAAGTGATGTTCCAGTGTCTGGAGGCTGTGCAGATCTGGATGGGGTGCAACAGGCTCAGATTCAACCCTTCGAAGACTAAGTGGCTGTAGATTCCGGTTTCTCGACAAAGTCAGCTTATTCCATCACTGACTATTGGGGACAAAATACTGAAAGGGTCCACAATCTGGGCATCTTCCTGGATGCAAGGCTGTCCTTGGTGGACCATGTGGCAGCCGTCACCAGGGGAGTCTTTTACCAGGTTTGCCTGGTCTGCCAGTTGCGCCCCTTTCTGGATCGGGATGCTATGCACACAGTCACTCAAGCCCTCATAACTGCCTACCTAGACTACTGTAATGCTCGCTACATGGGGCTCCCCCTGGGATGCATCCAGAGGCTTCAACTGGTCCAGAATGTGGCTGTACGGGGGATTATGGGGGCGCCAGGCAGTACCCATGTGTCCCTTCTCCTGCGCAAGCTGCACTGGTTGTCGGTGGGCTTCCGGGTGCATTTCAAGGTGTTGATGACCACTTTCAAAGAGCTCCATGGCTTAGGATCCAGATATTTACTGGACCGCATTCTACCAGCCAATGCCTCTCACCAACCGGTTCACTCCCACAGAGAAGGCTTCCTCAGGGTGCCATCGGTCAGACAATATCGGCTGGTGACCCCCAAGGGGAGAGCCTTCTCTGTGGCAGCACCCACCCTCTGGAATGATCTCCCCCCAGAGATTCGAACTATTTCTGATCGCCATGCTTTCCGCCGTGCAGTAAAAACACATCTTTTTAATCAGGCCGGTTTGGCCTAGTTCACTCCTTTCCCCCGTGAAATTTTTACCTTATATGTCAATTTTAAATTTGGTTTTAAATTGGTTTTAATATTAGGTTTGTTTTAAATTTCTCAGCCACTTTTAATATTTCTTTTTAAATTGCTTTTAAACTTTTGTAATTTATATATTGTCTGTTTTATTGGCTGTACACCACCTTAGGTCCCTTTGGGGAGAAGTGCGGTATATAAATCTGCTAATAAATAATAAATAAATAAATAACTTTGTGATAGGCATAAAATAGTCATAAAATTCTAGATAAGCAATCTACAAGGATACTGAATAGAACAACTACTACGGTATAGATTGTAGGATACAAGCAGCAAGTTAATTTTCATACAATTAGGGAATAGGTAATTGGATTAGCTTAGATTAGAATTCCTCACCATAAACCATCATCACAGTCATAAAATATATTCATATATATTATATATGAATTATATATATTATATATTATATATGAATTATATAGAGCATATAAACATCCTCCTACAGTGCATATAAATATGAGTATTATCTCAGTACTGTGCTATGTTTTCAATTGAACCACCTCAGTTCCAAGGCATAATCATCTGATACAAGTCACAATGGCATTATGTGCACTATGAAGCCATCTGAATCTTGCACAATTACATCATGTCATGTCACACCACCCCTCCTCCTTTCTCTCATCCTAGACATTAATATATTTGCTGAAAAGCCTTCTTCCCATGTGAGATTTGTCATGTGGTATGAAGGGAAAAGATAACTTTATAGGATCTATAAAAATTCAAGCCACGTAAAAAGTTGCTCTCACTGACTCTACAGCTTCAATATCTAGAAAATGTAAAGAATAGGATTAAAGTGTGTAACACAAGGAACAGTTTATGAACCATACAAGTGGTTTTTTTTAATACAGCTTGTTAACAATAGTATTTACTTTAAAGACTTTAGTCACTAAAGACCAAAATGAGTGAGTCGGAGATCTCCAGTAGCAATACTTCACTCCATTTTCATTCCCGATTGAGAGCCAAAAATAGAACACACACACACACACACACACAATTTTTAAAATTTTGCTACCTGAATTTTATTCTGTGGTTTCAAATTGTACTCCTTATACAGTAAATAAATAAATAAATAAATAATTTTATTTATACCCCGCCCTTCTCCCGAAGGACTCAGGGCGGCTTACAGGCAGA
>JANHFO010003231.1:18787-30685 GCA_032468095.1 Pareas carinatus
TAGATGTGTCTTCAGGGCACGTCGGAAAGCACGGAGGTCGGATATGGTGCGTATTTCTGGGGGGAGGTCATTCCAGATTGTGGGTGCTGCCACAGAGAAGGCTCTCCCCCTGGGGGTTGCCGGCCGACATTGTCTGGCCGACGGCACTCTGAGGAGGCCCTCTCTGTGGGAACGCGTTGGTCGGTGGGAGGTATTTGCTGGTAGAATGCGGTCCTGTAGATATCCAGGTCCTAAGCCATGGAGCGCTTGGTCACCACAGAGTATTTTTTCTTTGCCAGTTAAGAAAATAAAGTCACGCCTGTATTTTTTTATATTAGTTTTATAAAACTCAAATATTGGTGACAAAATGCAGCAACTTGCTTCAATTTTACAATCAGTTCAGCTTTTATGGGAAAGTTCCCAATTGACCCACTGTGGCTCTTGACAGGCAGATAAAAAACTCCAAGAAAATTATTTGTCTGGAGTTTTCTGTATAGCATAGCAGTAACAGTGAGGCAAAGGCATAGCTCTGGAGGACGGAAGAAGTGGGAGTAGCAGATGTAGAAGGAAATGGCGAAAGAGGCAAGCAGGTGTTAGCAAGCAATGTAAGTATATGTTTTCGTGAGTAAAATATGCAAGAACGTGCACACAAGTTCTCACTTGCTCATCCCTTTTCCTGAAGACCTAAACTGGTATCCAGTGAGCCTTTGGGAGCAAAAGAAATACACCTATTCCTTTTGTAGTGCTTGACAAAGTAATCCTGCTGACACTCTCTTCATAGAGACAGTGATCAGGGTATTAGTCTAGGTCAGTGATGGTGAACCTTTTAGAGACTGTGTGCCCAAACTGTAACCCCAAAACCACTTATTTATCACAAAGTGCCAACACGACAACATGGCCCCACTTGGCCTTTGGCAACTACCCCCCCGCGGCCGTCGACTACCCCCTGCTTCTGGGGCCCTCTGTGAGCTATGCTCCCCTCCAACCTAGCTCCTCTCCTTTCTCACCTTCATCACAGACTCTGCGCCATATTTGAGCTGCCCGCATTACCAAGGACAGAGGAGGGAGGAAGCGCCATTGGACTCCTGGTCAGAGGGGTTGATGATGTCAGAAATGTCCTCAGATGCTTGTGGGGAGGGGAAAGGGAGCCATGCGTCCCTCTGGCTTTCTAGTAAAGAACTCTGTGCTGGGGCGATGGCATGCGTGCCCACAGAGAAGGCTCTGGTCTAGGTAGACGTGATCAAACTTTTTTCAAAACATTATCCAAACAAAATCAAAATAGGAGAAATGGCCAGGGTAATGCTTTTGATAAGGCACGTAGGGGGTCATATTCTCAAGTGAATAAGTCTGATTTTGACTGGGAGTCATCCAGATTTCAATCTAAGATGGGTAGCTATATACATTTTTTAAAATAAAACAGATAAGTAAACAATCTTCATATTTTCAAAGCTACATTTCAGATATGTAGAACTTTTCTAAAATGTTGATAGTTTTCAGAAGAGAAGATGAAAAATAACTCTTGCTAAATGAGCTCATTTCTCTCTGGGGATGCAGAGAAGATTCTTTCCCATCACGAGCGTTGGACTACAGTTCTACTTGCAGTCTTCTCAGCTTCTCTATAGACTGGAGAATGAGTAGATGTCCTTTTTTCATTGGATAGCAAAATGACATGACCTGCCCTTGTTTGTTATTTTATTTAAATTATGGCTTGGAGAACTAGAATTAGATAGACTCACATCTCTGCTGTTTCAGTCAGTGATGATTCAGTTGCCTACTTTGCTATGACATCTGAATCACAAAGTATACACTTTGCTTCTGTATCAAGAATTGAATGCATAATTGGATGTGTTTTTTTCCTCTATTCTTTTACTTAAAAATATATTTCTGAAAAGGTTTAAGAACATATTTTAAGAATACTGAGAATTTTTAAAAATACGTTATGTTATTTACACTTTATAGCTTGATTGAATGGTTTATAAATTGTGAATAATGCAGGTTAGTAACAGTAATAAGACATGTTAGGATTTGTTCGTTTTCAAGTAATGTAAACAGTGCGTTCTTGGCCTTAATGGTATAGAGATTCTTAGCATGTTTAATAAAATCTCAGAACCTAAAATAAAGTCGACCCATGCTATGAAGGGCTTTAAAGGTGATAACCAACATATTAAATTGCACCCAGAAGCAAAACAGTAGTCAATGCAGCTCACGGAACAACAGTGTAACATGGGCCACCCCAGGGGCCTCAAGAACTGTCCGCACCACCACATTCTGCACTAATTGTAGTTTCCAAATATTCGTTCAAGGGTAGCCCCATATAGAATGCATTACAATAGTCGAGATGTGAGATGACCAGGGCTTGAATGACTGAGCGCAGGGACTCCCAATCCAAGAAAGGATGCAACTAGCGTACCACATAAGAGTTGTGCAAAGGTTCTCCTTGCCAGAACTGCTACCTGCTCTTTGAGCAGGACTTCCAAGTCCGAGGAGAACCTCCACATTGTGCACTGAGTTTGTCTGGATTCCTGGATCTTGAAGTTGCATGTACCCAAAGCCATTCAGTCTTGCCAGGGTTCAGTCGAAGACTGTTGTGGCTTATCCTGACCCTCAGCCTTCAGCCACTGCAAGAAGACAACGACAACATCACTTGAGTCACCAGGAGTGGAAATAGAGAGTTCAGTATCATCTGCATATTGATAATACTTCAACCTATGGTGATAGGACTTCATCCAGCAGCTTCACGTAGAAACTAAAAAGGAGTGCACTGGAGAATACCAATAACAAGCCCTAAGGTACACCAGAAGGAGCCAAATTGAATTGGATCTCTCACTCCCTATCAACAGCCTTGAAGAAAGGAGCCAGACCAATGCAAAGCTGCACTGCCCAGCCTCAAACAGTGGGCCCAAAAGGATACCATGGTTGATGGTATCAAAGGCTGATGAGAGGTTGAGTAAGGATGTTTGTACAACACACACACCATCTCTCTCTCACCAGAGATCATCAACAAATGCAGCCAATGTTTCTGTCCTATAACCAGACCTGAATCCTGACTGAAAGGGGTCCAGATAGTCTATTTCATCAAGGCCCCTCTTCAAGCAATCACCTTCTCTACCACCTTTCCTAAAAAGGGAAGGTTGGAAACTGAACGAAAATTATCCAGGCAGGTGGGGTCAAGAGATGGGGTTTTTTTTAGAAGGGGACAAACCCGAGCTGCAGTGAGGAATTAAGTTACTTCCTGAAGCTACCTGGTGTCACCATCCTGGAAGCTGTCACCAACCAGGAGGGATAAAGATCTAACTGACAGGTGGTGACACTGGCAGCACTGAGGACCCTGCCCACTTCATTAAGTCCAGCAGGATCGCACTGTTCCCAGGTAACTAGATAAGAACTTTCCCCAGACATATCACGTGGATCATCATGCACGGGTTCCAACTGGGAACAAATCTGAGTGATTTTGCTCATGAGATACGGAACAAATTCCTCTGTACAACCATGGAGATGATCAACCGTCCGTCCCCTGTCCCAGAAGGGACCAAGCAGTCCTAAAAAGAGCCAACATACACAGTAAGGGCAGAGAAATTATGATGTTTCACCGCTCTTACTGCCACAAGATGGGTCGTAATGGCAGCTCTTAATCATGTCCAATCAGAGTCATCTCTCATCTTCCTGCAGCGGCGCTCTAGGTGTCTCTTGACCCTTTTCAAAATCCACAACTCCTCCATGAATCTGTTGGTGAAAAATCAAACAGCTTAGTGGTATGTTATATTAGATTTTCCCACTGACGACTACAAGCGTACCAGTTTTTAATTCACTTACCCAAATAGTTACTCATATAGAAATAAGATCTGCCTACTTTTTAGCTTTGGGTTCTGTCAAATGACTAACATGAAAAAATAACTGTAGGTATGTATGGTCAATAAATACTTAGGAGAATGTATTGAAACCAGTACCCCTCCATCTAGATGGACACGAGAATCCTGGATAAAATCTCTTTGGGTTTCGAAAGCAACATAGTCTTCCATTTTTCTATTGGGACTTGTGCTTTTTAAGTTTGACCGTAATGGATAAAATGTGAACGTTCAAATAAAGAGCCTTTTCAGTTCTTTTTTTTTAAATAGACATAGCCTTAAATCCTACATACAACTTAACTGGAGTGCAAAGCCCTTTGAACATAGTTGGATTTAATTCTAAGAAACATGGATATACTTGTTTATGGTTTGGTTCTTTGTATTTGCTAAGTAGTTAAGAGTTTCCAGAGTTTGGGTCTTCAGATTATTATTTTTTTCTAAAAAAATACTGTACAAGTTGCCTTTTAGACAGAATGAGGGTATGTGTAATAAACTGAATTTTGGATATTTCAGAAGGATAACTGGATAATGTACTGCATTAGAGCAACAAGAAAGTGACTAGACAACATTCTTTCCTAAAATTATCCTTGTTAAAAGGCATGGTGGTTTCATGAAACTAAGATAGGTTAACAGTGTATTACTAACTTGTTCCCTTCACTTCTTCCAAATCCCCTTTCCTCCTAAATCCTCTGTGAAACAAAGACCTGTTTTCTTGTCTGCCTGTGAGGTCTTTGCTACTTGCTCTGTGTGGGTGTAGAACACCATATTTAAATACTTCTCTGCTACCCAAGAAAAGAAAGAACAGGAAACAGATAAATCCAAGTTCTAGTAGATAAAGGACTACATATTTACTTTTTCCCTTTCCTCAATTTAGGCACATGGGAGACTTGCACAGTTGAAACTTAATTTGTATAGTTTTTCTAGTCTCACATCCACTCCTTCCTTCCTCTACAAAATTATTCTGTTCTGTTAATAATGTTTTAAAATAATGTTAATAACCTCTTTAAAATTCATTTTATTGTATTGAAAAGCCTTTAGTGTTATTTTTCTATTTTTCTCATGGATTGGAAGTTGTAGAGTTCAGACTCACTGCCCAAAAATAATTGTCAATGTTTTGTGAAAGTGTTTACTTTCAATCTTTTAATATTTTTTTGCCTTTTCTATTAAAGGCAAGGCAGTCCTTGACGTCTCCTATTATAGAGATAGAATGCAAAGGCTGAGGACTACTTTTGTGTCTTTATTTTTCTTTATCAAAGATGTTGTTAGAGACACTGTGCTCATAAATGTTAATCGTTGTATATCTTAGACCTGGCTTAGAATCAGTTGAGAGATTGAAAATGTTTGGTTCTTATTGGCACAGGCCTGTAAAAAACTCAATGTGATTTACAGCCCAGTAGAGCTGGTTGGTGGCTGTCTGTTTACAACCAAAATGGAAATTGGCACATTTTCAACATGAGCCTATATTTGTCTTAAATGAATTTTATTTCTATAGCCTAGAAGCAACTCAGCTAACTAAACCATATAATTGGAATAGCAGACATTTTGCCCAAATGCTTGGTTAATTTAAACCAAGCCCTGAGTCCTTTGGCACCGCCCTGAGTCCTTTGGGAGAAGGGCGGTATATAAATTTAAATAATAATAATAAATACATACATACATAAATAAATAAACAGATTTTGAGAGTGCTGGTTATAACCCAAATTTGTGGAGTCTCTGATTTTTTCTCCTCAGTTGCTATTTTGAATTCAGTTTAATTCTTCCTTTCATTAAGCCATGTTGTTCTGCTTGAAATAATAATGGAAATAATTAGGGTATCACTAAATATTAATCTGACGTCTATATTATGACCCTGTTCTGAGGTCTTCCTTTGATACGCAAACTAAATTTTGTACATATATTCTGATATTATGATTTCAATTTTAAATTCTCCAGGATTTATCTTTGTGCAGTATTGACAATCTCTTTGAAATTACGAGACAGAGACAGACGAACAGAGAGACAGACAGACCCATATGGATGGCCTTTATTAGAATTACTAACAAGACACCTTTGTTTTCCCTACTCATCTAAAATTTCCTCTGCAGCCTGTGAGATTTTTAACACTATTATCCCTTCCAATTTAAATTTCCGATGTGTGTTGGTGAACTCAAAACATAGATTTGTCTTTTCCCATCACATGTTAGCATTATTTATTTATTGGTTAAATTTATTTGCCTCTCATCTCACTGTGGGAGCTACTCTAGGGTTAAAAACAAGTTTTAAAAAGATATATTTACACTTCCAAATGGGAATTCTTACTCTATTTCCTTCCTGCCTTCTCTCTTCCTGTTTTCAATGTCTGATAATGTGGGGAAACTATTACATTTGACCTTAATTCCTTTATTAAATCCATTAAGACATGTGTATTCCAAAACGTTAGGATCTTTGGGAGTCCTTCGTGAGGAGGGCAGTATATAAATCAAAATAAATTAAATAAGACTGCTTTACAGTGCCTCCTCTTTTGTTTGCTTCTACAGCCATGAACCAGAGAATCAGCCAAAGCGCTCCAGTGAAAGGGCCACCCCCACTGGCCCCCCAAAGTCCCCCCGGTGGAGTCCTGGGCGGTGGCAGTTCCAGTCAACAGCAACAGATAAGATTGCAGCAGCTGCAAATGGAAAAAGAAAGGTTGCGACTGAAGCATCAAGAACTGCTTCGGCAGGTGAGGCCACAGGTTAGAAAAGACGCTTCAACTCCAATACATACTTGTTGCATATGCATGAGTGGTATTGTGCTTTTCGACTGGTAATTCCCAGCAAGCATCAGTAGATAGAGGGAGTCGCAAATTGTATAACTTGCCCCAGCAAGCAACAAATGAGATTCTTCAATCCTTTCAGAATATTTCTTTGTGACGGTTTGTGGTGCTGGGCTGTTTCTGGCATGGTGCTCTTTTCATTGCTGATAACTCTGCTTCCTGGAAAACTCGCTGAGTAGCTCTGCAACTATTATTAATGCTCTGCATGGTCAGAGCTCCTCTGACTGAATTTTTCAGCTTTCGTGGTGGATGGCATGTGTGAATTGGGTCTGGTCTTGCTATGTTTGTGAAGAGTATTGAAACTTCAGCCCTTTTGTAAAATCAAAGTTGTTCCTTGTTTTTAAGGACGCGATGCACTGTACCATTTCCGTCAGTAGTCGCCAGGGGATTTCGGACGTTGACAAGCAAGGCCTAAGGATATTGGCCCTGTTACCTATCTCAAGCATCTAGAACTTAAATATAAAAATATTTATTTATTTAGGTATCATAATTTAAAAGTCCTTGAAGAATCCATGCTCTGAATATACGTAAACCTTTTAAAAGCTCCCCTAAGCCCGTTTCTTGCAGAAGCGGATTCCATAAAGTAATGGATTTCAGGAAACTTATCATCATAGTACTTTACTGTGTCCTCCTCTTCCATGGATGTGGATTCTTGCATAATGCATGTCAATATGGTAATTACATAGTTCATTATGAACAGCCTCTCTGTGTGCTTCATAAAAGAGAAAATGAAAGGGAGAAATTCATCCATGTTAGGTAATGTTTATGTGGTCGCAAGTAACTCTCGGAACAGAACTTTAAAATGGATTAACCAAGGTCTTTCACTTCAGTTTAAATTTAGTTCTTTTAAACCAAAATACTTTTCTTAAATGCTTAAAAGTAAGCTGATTTGTTGCTTTTGCTTTTTTTGAAACCCTGGAGGCATGAACCCAGAGACAATGAGGCTTACTTTCTAAAATCTTTGCTCACAGTCATTGCTTACTGTCCTAGATCTTTTGCTAATGATTGATCAGCTCTTTGTCGCCAGTGCTTTGCATCATGTTTTGTGAGGGTTGTGGAGTATTGCAAATTTCCTAACCGCTTTTGGAGAATCATTTTAAAACCTCTTTTTCCTTGCTTTTTGGGTGGTGGTTCTTGCATCAGGCAGTGTTTTCATATTCTTGGGCATCACTTCTTCAGGCTTTTGCCTTCATCATTCCTTGCTTTTTCTGCCCTTGCTCTAGAGGCAGTTAGACCTTATACTAAAGAAATATTTAAAGGAATAATATTCCATTTAAACTGAATCGTTATGGGATGTCTCCATTTTTTTAAAAAAAAATATCACGAGTTGCCTCTGGACAAGTTAAAAATAACAGCTTCCTAAGCTGAAATTTCTGAACTTTGCCTATAACTGCTTTGCTATTAATATCAAACAAATTCAAATGCCGCCAGGCCAGCATGCTTTCAGAAAAGGCTTCTAATTTGGGATTTCTTTCCTTCAATATCTTCTTCTCAAGAAGATAACTAACTTCAGGCCAGGCAGTGTCCATACTACCTCTTTTTGTCCCCTGTATGTTTAAGCAAAATGCGTTCATGTGCTCCGTAAGCACGCCTAAGCGTCTTGTTCTATTATGCAGCAACCTTTGTCATCTCTTAATCACCTTATCCCTTGTCATCTGTGGCTTCTTTAGGAATTTGCCTCTTGAGAACCTTAAGAGGATGATGAGTAAGTCAAGGTAGCCTAGCCATCCCTGTCATAAGACACAAAAAAATAATGTTGACCCATCTTATTTCTTTTACTCTTAGGCGTTGCGGAATATCAATCCCAGCACAGCAAATTCTCCAAAACGTCAGGTAGGCTCATAACAAATGTTTCAGCAAAATAAGAAACATTTCCTTTTGACTTAGATCAGCTGTGCAAAGTGCTTGGGTTTCATTTGTATTTTAATACCCTGGCATACCTAAAAAGCAGCTCTGTGTAGCTCATAAGCTTGCTTTCGGTATGTTTAATACATAATTGGTGGTTTAATAACAGATAACTTCACTTGCTCTGTCTCCACTCATCCAGCACATATAGCCACAAACAACTTCAAGATGGTATGGTCATATTTGTCATTGCTGGTTTCAGGGATCAAAAGAAGATGCTTGGTTTTCCAGTTCTCTCTCAGACTTGTATAACTTTGAATTTCTAAAGCATATAAACTGGCTTATAAAGCTAAGGACTCTATTTCAGCTTCAAAGAGCTAAGTTGCCTCAATTGTTTTCTTTGTTGTAAAACTTGGCAATCAATCTTACAAACATTCCTTCTGTAGAAAATAGGCCTAAAATTAAAATGATCAAGTCTGCTGAATGTTTTATAAAGATTAAAAAATATATATTAACCGCCAATTCTCATTTTCAGATTTGCTGTGCAAATAAATATGTCACATTTAAATAAACTGTTACCTCAGAGAAATCTTGTATTGTTCACCCTGTGATAAAGCGTTTCAAATTATATGAGTTAAGGAGCCGAATAATACACTGAATCTTATACTGGACTATATTAGGAATGGACCTCTAAATGGAAGAATTTCACTACTGTATTTTGTTGGAAAGGGCATTAGAGGAAGGGAAATAGTGTCATACAAGTTTCATTCCATCTGTCACATTTCCAGGAGAGTCTCACATTTTTATCTTCTCAGAAGCTTTCATTAATAACATTATGATATCAAAAGTCTTTTGTAGTCAAGGCAAGATTAAAGCCTGATTATCTTCGTTGAAAGCCAGTACTTATTCCTTATATTGGATTAGGTTTGGCATTCGTGTGCCCTGTATTTAGAAGCTGGCAAAATTAATGCAATTTTAATTTTTACAGACATCCCAGTGACCATCTATTCAGTGTTTGGGCTGTGCTGCTTTTGTTTATTAGAGATGTTTTATTTTTCAACACACTATACACAATTTGAAATAGCTAAATAATTTGCATTTTAATATATGATTGGCTGACTTGAGTATTGTAGCTTGGTCATTCTGTGCCATTTTAACAATCAAATTATATTTGAAAGAAAATTTTTGGTAACAACTCAAGAACATTTGCTTCATCTGGAAACTACAAAATTTGTACAGTTTTGTAACAAAGTTGTACCTCTCAAGTTTTAATTGGAATGTTGTTTCTTACAGTATAGATTTTTGATATCTTGTCATTTATTTTCTTTGTCAGTATAAATTGCCATAATTAGATTAATGTTGAGTAATTCTGAACCAACAGTCTTCCCTAATGTCCTCATCTTGTAATTTCTTCAGTCATTCTGAAACATAGAATCATCCATTTCACACAGACACATCCTTATATTGATACTTTGGGGGATGAAGAATCATCAATATGTGGATGATAATCAGTCCCCTTGCCTGCTGGCTATGAGTTTCTGGATAGGGAACAACATGTTTGCCACCAAACCTTGCCAAGACTGATTGGTTATGGATTTTGCACCCCCCAAATCCAGAAGTTGGAGGACTTCAATCTTGAATTGGGTGGCACTGCCTTGTTCAGACTGTGCAATTCAAGGCACTCCTGGCCAGGGCAGAGAAGGTGGTGGTTTTGCAGAACTGTGCCTTTTGTGCCAGTTGCAATCATTCCAAAACTGGGAGGCCCTGCTCATGATGACTCATGCCTTAATTTAGTCCCCGGTTGGATGTTTGTTTGTTTGTTTGTTTGTATCCTGCCATTATTACTTTTACAAATGATTCAAGGAAGCAAGCATACCTAATACTCCTTCCTCCTATTTTCCCCACACCAACAACCCTGTGAGGTAAGTTAGGCTAAGAAAGTGTGACTGACCCTAAAGTCACCCAGATGGCTTTCATGGCTAAGGTGGGATTAGAACTCTACATGGGGCTGTCCTTGAAGACTATCTGGAAGTTTCATTTAATCCAGAATGCGGAAGAGTGGGTAGTTATGAGCACATCTTGTTGTTTCTATGTAACACCACTACTCTGGGAACTTCACTGTCTTCTAGTAAGCATCTGGATGAGATTCAAAGAAGTGACTACCATCTCCAAAACTATACATAGCATAGGAGTAGATTACTTTCAGGGCTGCCTTTTCTGAAGATCATCTGCCCACCACATATGTCACATCACATCTCACAGAGAGGGGCTGTTCCGAGTTTCTTCTTTTATGTGTGACCATCTTACGGAACCTACGAAGTGTGCCTTTTCTGAACTTGCCCAAGTTCTCTGGAATGATTTCACTCTGAGAGTTGACAGCTCCCAACTCTGATCCCCTTTCATCAAGCAGTGAACAATTTCCTCTCCTCTCCCCGCTTCCACATTAGGGGCCAGTTGAGAGTCCCGTTAGTTCTGTTGTGTTGCTTGGTTGTCCTTTTTATATATGTTTAATGTTACATGGATTGGAATGGATGGTTTATTGTTCGTTTTTGATGCTGTACACCGCCCAGAGTCACATTGTTTGAGTTGGGTGGTTTTATGCAACTTGTTAATCAATAAAATACTTTGGGAGGGAGGGTTCTTAGCCATTTGTTTTAATTTTTGAAGTGGTCATTTTTATGTTTTTCTCAGTACTACTATTTGTGACTCCCAATTCTTACTTGCATTTGTACATTTGTAGTTGCTGCCTCCTAGTGTGATTCATATGGGTTCATAGTTTTGTGTTTGAAAATATACTGAAATATGTTTAAAGTCTATAGGGCTACTTTTTTCTTTTCTATTTAGAGGCTCTAAAGGTCAGTTTGATCAATTGCTGGAATCATATAATTGTGTCCACACAATATATATTTTTAAAAAGAATTAGAGTATCTAATAAAAGTTCTTGAAACAGCAGGAGACTCAGTCGCAAAAAAATACCTGTAATAGATTTTCTCATGCCCTAGCAAAAAAATATGAGTTTGCGAGGCTTGCAAAATGAAAAGGTTATTAGCAGTCCCTATTTTTAAAAATAATATCATCTAGTCCCATGGGATCTATATTGGTGTTTCCAAGAAAGTCAGATTTGCAACATATACTGTTATGTCTAAATTATAGAAATGCTGAAAATATAATTTTTGATTTCAGCAAGGTATTAGACAAGTTGTCTCGTGATACTTTGATTAGCATATCACTTAAGGGTTGGCTTTAATAAATAAGTGGATGTACAGGTTACTCAAAAATCATATTTAAAATGTCTTATTAGTGGTTCTTCATTAAATTCAATGAAGTATTTTAGTAGGATGTCAAAAGATTCTGGATCATAGCAAAAAAAGTCTGAATCCTTTATAGCTTTTGTATTAATGCCTTGGATGAAAATCAGGGAAGAATAAAATCAGATTT
>JANHFO010003231.1:30785-41222 GCA_032468095.1 Pareas carinatus
TGGGACTTGAAGTCCACAAGCCTTAAAGGGACCAAGGTTGGAGACCTCTGTTTTAAAACCCTGTTCTAAAACTACAAGTTTTACATCTATAAGTTAGACTTTTATTTCCATCTTGATAAGTTGAAAAAAACTTCAGAAGCAGAACTAGTTAGCTAGGAAATGTGTTGAAAAAGAGACTAGACAGCCATCCATCAGGGACACTTTAATTTGGATTTCTGAACTGAACAGTACATAAATCACTGCTTCCTATTCTAGGATTCCTAATAACAAACAATTGAATACAAATGTTTGAACAGATTCAGCAGAAAAGTATTTGCATCATGCAGTGGCTTCAGCAACTCAGTTATAGAAAAAGAAAATATGGTTAACTTAAAGTCTTAAGAATACAAGTTGTTAATTTTTTATAAATATTTTTTGGAGATGTCAGAAAGAGTGAATGGATTTAATATACTATCTTGCTAGATACAGGTTTATCTGGAAGACTGTTTAAAAATGCAGTCTGAAATGTCTACAGAGTATACAGTCTGCAAAGGACTCTACTATATTACTTGGTGTAATATGTAACTCAGGCCTTTCTGGATATGGCAGTTATATTAAATAGCTGGTTTGCCTTGATCTTAAACTGATTGTTTGAAATAGTTGGGACAGTTGCAGATAGGCAACTGGTTAGCTGAAATAATCTAGGGATCAGTATGATGGACGTCTTTGTAATATTCTTGGATTTATTTTTAACTGCTAATTTGCACTGTTCTCCTTTTGAGACCAGCAAATTAAGCCCAATTTATATGTAGTTAAAACCATAGTGCTAGAATTATTTCATGCACCAAAGACCTAAACTCCTCTTTATTCACATAAATAAACTCACTATATTCACAACTCTGTGCTGTTGGGAACAGTAGGGTTTTGTGCTCTCTCAAGATTTTGGTGTAAGACTGAGCTCATCTGTGTTGGATTTCCTGGCAAAATGTGTATTAATGTTTTTAATAAAAGTGCGTATGATCACAAGTCTGTTTGCTATGTTCCATCTTCTCCAGTGTGGCTCAAAGTTTTGCCAGACCTCAAAAGCACATACTACTGATTCCACATTGCAGTGCTATGTGTTAACTGTTCAGGGCTAATGGGAGGGATTGCTTGAATACTAAGTATTGTAACTAAATACAGAAGAGTTGATTATAGAAGTAGTGCAGTAGGCCATACAGAATCCTGATTTAAATAAACTTTAAAAAGTAAACAAGAATAAAGTAGGAAAAAAACTCCTGTGGTAGCCTCAAGCAAGATGATTGGTTCAATTAAACATCTCCAAATGGTGAAGACATTATTGATGTCTCATGTTACTTCAAAATCTTCAATGTGAGTAGGACAAATGTTGAACTCAGGAAATACTGTAAGGGCTTAGGAGAGAGGATCTGCCTGATCTTGACTGATTTCAAAAAGATAACTGGATTAGATTTACTTAGTACTTGAATGTAGGATCAAGAAACTGCAGGATTATAGGTAAAACTGGGAAATTGAGATTATATCAGAAAATTATATGAACCATCAACTCACCAATAATGGAGTTTGACTTGGATATTTTATAATTTCTAATTAAAATACAGCCTTTAAATTGTTGCTGACTCTTAAACAAAAGAGTGAACAATAATCTCTCAGGTAATCTTATTTGTTACCTGTTTGGACCATTGATTATTTTTATTCAAAATCTCTAATTCTGAATAAACTTCTGAAAGTTTAAGGTAGAATTGACGATTGATCTGTCAATTTATTTGAATATTTAATAACAAATTGGTAGAAGCCAACAATGTCTAAGTCTCCTTGGATTCCAGAGGACTACAATCTTAACCTGAATCAAATTTTTCATTTTGTGTTCTTACTTTTTGCTATTCAAAATATGAAGCCGGGATTACCTAATCTGTTTTAGGGCAAGAAACCTTTATGGTCATTCGTTACATTGAACATGTGTGTTTTTAATCTATTGGATGCAATAATCTTGACTGCTACAGGATCCAACCTAGCGAAAAGGTCTTAGAGCTCACTTCCTCAACAAACCCGTTGTAGAGAAAATTGGTTCGGATGACATAGCGGTGATTAACTTCTAATTGTTCCTGGGAGTTGCTTTCTTGTAGAAATAGCAATGCTGCAGATTCATGTGAGATCACAGGTCCTTTTGATTAGAAATAATTTAGCAGATTAGTAAGTCAAAGCACTAATTGATAACTAATAGCTCATCTTACAGGGAAAAGAACTTGACCTAGGATACCTCAAAACTGTATGAATTGGATAACAATTTAAGGATTGCAATCTTGGCATCCCTGTGCGTCCTTTTGATTCCGCTGTGTTTTTGTCATTGTTTCAGTGTTGCTTTCCCCTTAACATTTTGACCATGTTCATATGCAGTCAGATCCTGAAATCCAAGTGTGTCTGTGCAACACCTGTTTGGTCACTTTGGGGGGGGGACGCTCCTTTGGAACACCAAGTCTCCAGTGGTGTCAATGTCTAGAAGAGCCTCTAAAAATAAAGAGGCCAACAGCCTGATAGATTTATTTTGGCTTGAATCTAAATATTCTTTAGCCTGTGGAAACTCTGAGTCTTCTGTATTTCTGTTTAGAGTCATTTGAAAGATTCCATGCATATTGGGTGGCTCTATTCTTCATACTTGCTTCTGATTGGTGATATTAAAGCCTGCATAGAAATGAAAAAGTGAAAATTACAAAAATGGAAACAGGGTAGTTTAAAACTTGAGTGCATTTCTTTTATTCAGTAGACATAGCCACCTACTTATTACCAAGTACCTATGGGCAACTAAAACGTTTTTAAAAAATCGGTAATAAGCCAACAAATTAGAATGCACAATAATTGACAGAAACTATATTGAAACATTCTGCCGTTCACATAGTATCTGGGCTCAGGGCTGAGGAAAGAGACAGGACTTCAGCTACTGAGAAAAAGTGCTGCACCATAGTAAAAATGTTTTCAGTTTTAATTTGGATTCCTTATCTGGTAAACTATTACTAGTTCTTAACTCCTTTTTTAAAAAGCTAATTTTAATTTATGGAATTTTCTCTTTTGCAAATGCACCTTTTTCACATAGCTTTATTTTAATCTGCAACTTTTTTTATATTCCAGAAAATACATCCCAAATAAATAATGTTGTGCCAGTACAGTGATGTCATTATTGTCCATGGTATCAGAATCTGAACCTTCATGACATATATTTGTGGAAACTAATACATTACTGGCATATACGTAATAGATCTGTTGTTTATTATTTCTAATTTTGTATATCTCAGTTTGATAGAGTTGGTAAATAAGTAGGATATGCAAAAGATCAAGCAGTATCAGAAAGCTGTTATATTAATAGCTTTAGGTCAGTGGAATTATTAAATTATCCATTATGTGCAACAATAATTTAAAGATGACAGAAATTATTGTCTGCATTTATGCACTAAGCCATTCTGAGGTTACTTTGTTTTTGATTGAGAGTATTGTGTGAATATAGACACTAAGGTAGGTAAAGCATGGTTTGTAACTTAGCATGTTATGTAAAGCCAACCAGATGGTTTCTATTCAACAAACTACTATATTGTCATGCAGCATAAATTCACTATTAAAAAAGAACACTGGAACACTAGGAATCAAAATCTTTTTGTATGATATTGTGAAGGATGAGCTATTAATCTACACTTCTGAAGTCGCTCTGACAACTTTAGTGGAATAGAAAAATTACTGAAATTAAAAACATACAAATAGGGGATTGTGTATTAGAAGGCTTAATGGCATTTACAAGCAATTAAATGAAAATGGGTATGGCCAATAAACATATAAATTTTGTAATAATTGCTATTAATAGGAGAGTTGAAGTTTATTCTACACCTGATACTAACAGCATAAGCCTATTGCAGTAATTTCCACTGCCAAACATTTGCTGATTTAATAACTATAGAATTTGTTCTTATAAACAATGTTCACATTTCAAGGACAGAAAATGTTAAAAGAATCTTATTACATATTTCAAGATTAGCAATAAATGTTATGAATGTCTGACTCTCAAAAAATAGCATTTAAAGTGCTGTTGGATAGTTTGCAAAGTCTAAATTCATCTTTATAGTAACTTCATGGATTTGATGGATTATTTTAATTTGGTTTATAAAGTAAAGTATTAAAAGTTGTGTACTAATGTTAAAACTTAATTTTCTTAATGCCAATTAGAAAAGTTTGACATTGTTTTTTTTTAAGAAATGAGGAAATAATTACCAGACAGGTTTTTTTTCCCCAGACTTTTGTATTTAAACAATAACTGGACTCTGAATTCTTTCAGCATCGTTTAAATTTATGAATTGAAATCTCAAGTTTCAAAGCCTTGCGTTTGGTTATATGCTGTCTGTTAATTTCATGATCAAGAAATCATATTACAGTACTTTTTATTCAGCTGCATTTAAAACAGAACAGTGCACATGTGTTGTTTCTATCCAGCGTTCTGAAAACATTAATTTCATGAGGACTTTGTTGAAAATGGTGGGCAGTTATGAATTACTTTCTCCTTCATGCTATTGTGTAAGTTAAGAGCCATGTTAATGTTGATTAAGAGTCAAGGTGAGTAATATTTGAGGAGCCATTGAAGAATGGTGTCTCACAATCTCCATTAAACCTGTTGGTGCATGTCCCCGTTTGTAAAGCTGCTGACAGCACCAGGTAACATCCTATGTTTCAGGTGACAGAACTTGGGCAAACTTTCAAGGCCCTTCCCATCATTTAAACTGGCCCTTCCCAGGTCTTAAACTAGCAAAGATAATCCCTTTTTTAAAACTTCATAAGAACTGAAATGCCTTCTGTGTCACCATTCACATTGTCTTTGACTTACCCGTCCCTCCTGTTAGGTCTCAGGTTCTTTTCCCTGCAGGTGCCTTGGTCTATTTTTTTTTCCCCTCCAGCTCCGCCATTTTAAATTGTTTCTCAAATTGTTTTTCACTGTAACACCCCCTCGCCAATAAGGAGCGTGTATGTATAAAAAAAAGGCATCCAGAAAGTGAAGTTAGCAGATGAGAGTGGAATAATAAGGCTATGAGTTTTGCTGGCTGATCAAAGACTTACTTTGTCCGTCATTCTGTTCTCACACCTGCCAACCAGATGCCTCTTGGGAAGTTTAAAAGATAAGTACTTCATATTAGTACTTTTTGACTTAATTTCCCCCGACAACTGATACTCAGGGGCGTACCTACTTATTTATTTATTTTATTTAACTTGTATGCCACCCCTCTCCAAGGGCTCAGGGCGGCTCCCAACACACCACATTAAAAAATAATTGAAAACATTTAAAAACCTTTCAAACACACCTATGTTTAAAACAGTCACCTGTGTGACTGATGCTGGAGGTCGCATATAAAATGCCATGACTAGTAATCACTGACAACTGGTAAGAAAGCGGTCCTAACTTTTGAAATTGCCTATCTCAGCACCAAACAAATAGTATCTTCCTCCAGTGTTGCGAATGAGCATTGAACCTTGAATGTGAGTTATGAATACCGTTATTTCTTAATTGGCAGGAATTGGCTCTTCGTAGTCAGCTTCCCAGTATGGAACAAGATGGCCCCCAGAATCGAGTCTCCTCTCCTGGAATGTCTCAAGAACTGAGGACAATGACCACAAATAGCTCAGATCCTTTTCTTAACAGGTTAGTGTCAGCAGCTACGAGTGGTTTCAATTCACCAAAGCTAATGGTTTTTTCAAATTCTGTTTGGTTTATGTAATCATCTGTTTGGGACTTTGGTCTGTTCCAAGAACCACAGCTTGTAAAAGGATCTTTTCTTGCAGGGCAAATCCAGTTCGCTCTTGCATTCTTTCCTCGCCCCCTTCTCCCCAAAAAAGCTGAAGATTAAGAGCTGTGGAAGTCAACTGTTCAGACTTGCAGGAAAGATTTGTCTTCAAAGCCGTAACATGTTCTCCCAGGCACAAGTCGTTTAAAATTACTGAATCAGAAAGCCTTTTCAAAAGTTAGCACTGAATTTGCTGTGGGGCTCTCTTAAAAGACGTTTGCAGCATTCCTGGTTTTACTTTTATACTTTACAGCATTGACACACAGGAAATGGTGATAGGATTTAACATATCATATTACAAGAAAGTAGGCTATTTTTTTTCTGGTATTAATTTATGCAGCCTCTGGTTACTAGTTAACAGTGTTATGTGTTTAATGTTTCTAGCTCTTATTATTGAATAGATAGATAGAGCTAAAATGGGATATCAGTACAACCGAACAACTGAAAAGAAATGCTGATCATTATTGTTGGTTACTTGGATATTGTTTCATCTAAGGACTTGATTCTTATTTTTCAAACATAAGCCAATCGCAGAAGAAAAGTATTACTTTTTATTGAATTGTGTCTTTTCTAAATGGTATCCCTCATTGCCCTACTATCATATAAATACTATTTTCAAAATTTTCTCAGTGGCAGTCATACAAATTTCTAACTTCGAGGATTATGGCGACCATAACTAAACTTTGAATATACCTGGAGCCCCTGTGTGTGCTGTATGTCTTTGTATGTTATAGTTAAAATGTCAGCCACTGTGGAACCAAGTGCATTTTAATACAGGTAGTCTTCTACTTACGACCACAAACGAGGCCAAGATTTCTGTTGCTAAGCGAGACATTTGTTACGTGAATCTTGCCTCATTTTACAACCTTTCTTGCCAGAATTGTTAATTGAATCACTTCAGTTTAGTAACACGGTTGTTAAGTGAATCTGACTTCTTCATAGACTTGGCTTGTCAGAAGATTGCAAGAGGGGATCATGTGATCCCAGGACGCTGCCATCGTCATAAATATGAACCAGTTGCTAAGCATCTGAATTTTTATGGGGATGCTGCAACGATTGTAAGCGTGAAAAAAGGTCACTATTTTCAGTACCATTGTAGCTTCGAACCATCACTAAATGGATTGTAAGTTGAGGACTCACTGTATACTTTTGCATTGGGTCAGTCAGTAGCATAATAGCGTGTAAACTAAATTGCAATTTTATTTATTTATGCAAATTCTATAGTATTTCAGTCAGTTAACTCAAACGAGGTTACAGACAGCAAACACAAATTAGAAACTTATTCAGATTAGAACTCTCATGAGCAAATTTGAAGGCATTGCCCACTTTAAAAAAAACGTTACTCTAGTGGAGCTCTGTTATTATTAGCTCCTGTGAATTTTTTTTTTTTATTTGAGGGCCACACAGACTTATTTACCATTTTAGAAGATTGTAGTTATCGTAGCATTTGAGAAGCACAGGGTTGATGTGGTAGCAGCAAAGATTAGTCAAGATTGTGGATGGACTTTGTTGTGCTGGGAAAGGATGCCACGTGCTGTATGCCGCATTGTGGGAATTGAGACCTGTTTAAAGAATTCTCTTTCACAGACTTTTGGTTTAAAATGTGCAATTTTACGAGGAGAACATAATTCAACACTGACTGAAAATGAATCCTCTTGATGATAAATACTGGCTGTTTTTTTCCTTAGCAACTTAAATTAACATGACATTTTCCTTGCCAGTGGAACATACCACTCCAGAGATGAGAGCACAGACAGTGGCCTCAGCATGAGCAGTTACAGTGTTCCTAGAACTCCGGATGACTTCCTTAATAGTGTTGATGAAATGGATACAGGTAAGAATCAGTTTCTTCCAGTTGCTGTCTGACTGATGCGTCCCGTACCTTCTTTAACTAGCAGTGGGTAAGTTAGTTGCAGTAGAATAGGTATTAGTGAGACAGTGGAATTGTTAAGAGACAGAAATGTACACTTGACATGTGCACAGAAGAGCAACAAAGATGATTAGGGGACTGGAGGCTAAAACATGTAAAGAACACTTGCTAGAATTGAGTATGTCTAATTTAATGAAAGAAGGACTTGAGGTGACGTAATAGCAATGTTCCAATATCTCAGATGCTGCAACAAAGAAGAGAAAGTCAAGTTATTCTCCAAAGCACCCGAAGGCAGGACAAGAAACAATGAATGGAAAGTAATCAAGGAGAGAAGCAACCAGAACTAAGGAAAAAATTCCTAACTGTTAGAACAATTAATCAATGGAACACCTTGCCTCCAGAGGTTGTGAATGTTCCAACACTGGAATTTTTAAATAAAAGATTGGACCATCATCTGTCTGAAATAGCATAAGGTTTCCTGCCTGAGCAGGGGGTTGGACTAGAAGATCTCCAAGGTCCCTTCCAACTCTGTTATTCTGTTATTCCTTTCCTCAGTGAACAAGGAATTTAAATATATATCTCACAGAGTTCTGCCCAAATCTTTTTTTTCCTGTGAAATATCGTTTATAGAGAGAGAAATGTTGGGAGGATTTGTAGTGATTCCAATAAGAATATTATATTATATTTTCTTCAATTATGTATTCCAATATGAAGCTGGGAAATTCATGATGATATCACTCGTTTTGTATCCAGGTGACACTATCAACCAAAGCGCCATCCCCTCCCATCAGAACCGCTTTCCAGACTACCTTGAAGCCATTCCGGGGACTAATGTGGATCTTGGAACGCTGGAAGGTGATGCCATGAATATAGAAGGAGAGGAACTGATGCCCAGCCTACAAGAAGCCTTGAGCTCCGATATCCTGAATGACATGGAATCTGTGTTGGCGGCCACCAAGCTCGACAAAGAAAGCTTTCTTACCTGGTTATAGGGGCCTCAGGGAGATGGAATTTGAAATCTTTGAAGGATCTAAGGAAATAAGACATGTACCTGTTGTTGAGAACGAGCCTGTATCATAAAGGCGTGGTGGCTTATGATCAGAGAGAAAAACATTTTATTGAACAAAATACTTCAGTTTTCGTTGATCCAATGTTTTGTTCTTCTTTTTTTTGTTGTCCAATCGCTGCTGTTATATTGCTGACCTCTTTCACATTGACTCTGAAGAATTCAGTTTTTTTTCCTGTTGCAACTACTGTTCAGCATGATGGGAATGGAGAGGGAGAGGGTGAGAAAGTTGGGAGTGAGAGAGAAAGAGACCAGCTATATTTCGGGATAATGTCTACCATTCCTTTTCCCCTGCTTTCTGTTTGCTTGTCCTTTTCTTTGACAAAGGATGTCGTGGACTTCAGCTTTTGAGTGGCAAGAAACCCCTTAACTGGCCCAGCAAACCAAAAATGACATTATCTGATAAGGGGTACGGTGGAGCGGGGTAGTCCAGACTAATTTGGAAATAAAGCATGAATGTTTTATTGTTGGGCATGAACCGTTAAGATGTTTTAGCGTTGGGTACAGTTCTTCATGCTACTCGATCTATATTGAACAAAATGGACCAGAGGCCAAGAACAGCTGTTGGATTGTGCCCACTGGCAGCTTCTTAATTCCTTAAAATTAATTTGCTCACATTTTATAGCATCATAACGAAATCCTTTTTATACAAAAACATGGGTCGTGATTGTTGCCTCTTAACTCTAGCTTGTTTTCCAAATTTTAGATTATTTTTAATTATAGCAGTAGATTAGAAAAGGAACTTTTTCTGGTTCTGTTGTGTGTATTGGTGTTTTTTTAAAAAAATATTTTTAAATAGTGAAATCTAAATTTCCTGACTTCACCTAGTCTTATTTAAGTCTGAATGAATTTTTTTTATACTAAGCTAATATAGCCAGTTAATATCAGTAGCTCTATGTTTTGCTTACAGCTTTTTAAAAACTTTTGAATGTATTCATTAGATTAAAGAGCCGGTGGCTTAAGTTTCACCCCTCTACCCAGAATTCAAAGAAACTCCCTCTTCTTACAGAATTCTTTACCTAAATGTACTTATTTGAACATTAGTCCCATATATTCTGTAAGGTTTTTTTTTTTAAAAAAAAATTTTTTAACATTGCCATTTAAGAAAGGTTCACTCTATGCCTTTTTATCCTGAATTTTGAACACAGTAAATAGTACACTGAGGTTTTAATCAAAGGACGGCATTTGGGGAGCTTTTTAATTTTGATGAAATGGATGGCTTGAGAATCAAGTATCCTTAATGAATAGAACCTGACGCTTTCCTGTAGATAATGTCATGATATCTGTCTGAACCGTCATGTCAGTTTACAATATTAGCAACGGAAACACTAAGGTTAAACTGTATCAGAAGCATACTGAGAAATAGGTCCATTATACATTTAGAAGACTGTAAAGAGATGTGATAGATGGCAATATGAGCATGTAGTAGGCCACATATGTTAATTGTAGTGATTAGCACTGAAATCAAAGAGTGAGTATATATCTATAACTTTACTTTTAGCAGAAATGGGCTATTCACAACGTTGTCTGTAGGAATTGTAATATTCCAGAGAGGATTTTAAATGAACAAAATGCCCATGTTGAAATATAAGCTATGATGCCTCCCCCCTCTTTTTTTTAAAAAAAATGCATTGGCACCAATAAGTGCCTTTAAAGGTCTGTCAACATTCCCATTAATTTGTTGTCTTTAT
>JANHFO010003231.1:67360-78795 GCA_032468095.1 Pareas carinatus
GTGACCCTGGGACACAGCAGCGATGGGTCATAAATATGAACCAGCGTTCAAGAATTTCGATCACATGATCACGGGGAAAGGCTGCCAAGGTTGTAAACGGTGAAAAAACGGCTCTGCTGCTTTTTTCCCAGTGCCGTCGTAACTTTGAACGGTCACTAGTGTTGTAAGTCAAGGACTACCAGTGCATTCTTCCTCAAAGATACCCGTCCAGTATTACCCTTAGAGAAAGTTCAAAAACATTCAATCCAACGTACATGGTTCGATACTGAACACCTCTTTTCGCGTGATACATTCGGCATCCGACATAGCCAAAGGCAAGAAGTCCCAGAGTCATCACTATACCACCAATGAAGCTGCTGGCACTGAACCCCGAATGGTTGCCTTGAATGGCTGAAGCTTCTGTAATGGTTTTAAAAAAATAAAAGGACAAAAATGTTCATATACTTTTGCCGGTATTCATTTTCCATTTTTTCTAAGTGTGCTTATCATACAGATCTTGCCTGTAGGTTCTTGTTCTTTTAATGCTTATCATGTTTTACCACATTTCTTTTTAAGTATATGTGGCTGACGTGGTTGATCTTGAGAAACTAGGTAGGTTGGCTAGGGTTAGTACTTGGCCGGGTGTTTATCCGGAAATGACGTTCTGTAGAAGAGAGTGGGAAACTGAAAAAAAAACAAACCCCAAAAACCCCGACAACCAACTTCCTGGAAGAAACTTCTGACAAACAAATGCTTCTGAAATGTTAGCAAGAAAACTGTATCTACGGAAGGGCCAGAGGAACTGAAAAGGATCTTGATTCTACTTTAGAAGTGGTGACTTATTCTTTAACACAACGGTCTCCAAATCAGGCAATTTTAAGACTTGGGGACTTCAAATCCCAGAATTCCTCACCCAGGATGAGGAATTCTGGGAGTCGGAGTCCACAAGTCTTAAAGTTGCCAAGTTTGGAGACCCCTGCAAATAAAATGAATTCTATTTGGCTGTAAGAGCCTATCTCAGGAGGGTATTCTTTACCATAGCTCAGACCAAGTTGGATTTCTCTTGGTTGACTTTTATAGCAGAAGTCGACCATTGAGAACCTCTTTTCAATGCCCCTGGAGCACCCTCACACCACAGCTAAAGTCATGGAGTCACTGTCTCCAATGATTCTGAAATAGGAATAACAACTATGAGAATGTTCTAGATCCTTGTTCAGCAAGGATCAGCAGCCTCCAAATTCAGGAAAACAGAAATGTTTGCCTGGTCTTGCCTATCTGCATAATGTTGCTCTTTTGTTCACCCTGTCCTGCAGACCGCTCAGAAATATTAAATTAATGTCCACTCCTATCGTCTCATATGTCAATGGAATCATCGGGAAATTCTTCCTAATTTGAAGCAAAAAACCCCTTCTTGTAATTGGAGCTGGCTTTAAATATTCCAGCCTTCACTCCATCTTTGTTGTCCTTTTCTGGACATAACCTTGTTTATTGACACTTTTCTCACCCCACATACCTGACACAGGAATAAGGAATTCGGCATCTTCCAATAGTTGTGGACTTCAACGGCCATTAAGCCATGTCGGCATAGTCAAAGGCATGGGACAATGGCTGTCATACCCAAAAGCATATTAAAAACTTCAGATTGCTAACTCTTGTTATCCAAACATGTAAACCAACTTGCCCTCAAGACCTACTAGGAAGAGGTTTCCTTTTTATTAATGGTGTCCTTTGTAGAATCTGCTTTTGGGAGGGTCTAGATACGTTTTCTCCTTTCTGATGTTTAATTGCCAAACTTTCTTAGTCAGGCAAACTTCTATAGTCCTTGTTATATTTCAGAACTATAATTGTTAAAGAACATTAACAAATTGGAGGACCAGTTTTATTCTCAGCAAGCCTTTCTTTGAATGCTAGCTTAGAATTCTGGATCTTGTCCCTATACTTCTGAAATATGTCTGATTGAAAAAAGTTATAGCATTTTGGTTGTTCACTACATAGTTTCTCTTGAATTGGTAGTAGGGCCATAGGTCAGAAACAAACCAAATACTCATGAATATAATAAATTAGTATAAGTATCCTTTGATTGTAATCACAGTTTGTCTATTGTATGTATGTCGGTATAGACAGAGGTATCAAACCTTGGTCCCTTTAAGGCTTATGGACCTCAACTCCTAGAATTGAGGAATTCTGGGAGTTGAAGTCCACAAGCCTTAAAGGGACCAAGGTTGGAGATCTCTGGTATAGGGCAATGACACCGGAGACAAATTCCTTGTGTGTCCAGACACACTTGGTCAATACATTCTGATTCTGAATTACCCATAATATTCTAATTCTTCAGAGTGTCCCAGAATAGATGTGCCATATTATTATAAATCTAGGAAAGTGTCTTTAAGAACAAAGACAATTATGATGAATTGAATGAGGTGAGGTACAGATGCTATCTAGAAAACAATCAAGTAGGAAGTGAAATGTCGGTACATACGTGTCACCAAAGCGGAGGATGGCCGTGTTACAGGAACTAGAATGGTCTTGTGCGTCCCAGGTTCAGCTGATGAATGCTTTGTACTGGTAGGTAGTATAGGCTTAACCGTTTGGGGGGCATTGGTAGATTTTGCAGCAGGAATGGTCTTGTTGGTGACTGTTGAAATCTTAGATGTCACGTCAGGATGAGCCGTGGTATTCACTGATTTTTGTGTGGCATTGGTAACAGTCACGGTCTTTGCTGGTGTAGAAAGATATGTAAGCGTTGTAGAATAATGCTTGTATCACAGGGCACATTTATTAACGTATCAAAAGGTATTATAACAAAAATGTGTACTTCTTAACCACTTTTGGAACAGAAACTGCCAATCCAGCCATTTTGGGGGTGTTCTAGAAGTTAAAAAGCTGGAGCAGTGTTCAGGAGAAGGGATGGACCACCCCTTGAATGGCCAGATCTGTAAGGTCCCAAAGAAATACAGAATGTTCTGTCGTTAGAATAATCAGTTTTGAACTTCTCTAAATCAGAAAATGAGAGCTAATTTGGTATCGTGGGTTGAGGCACCAGGCTAAAAAGCAGGAGACTGGGAGTTCTAGTCCCACCTTGGGCACAAAACCAGCTGGACGACCTGGAGCCAGTCACTTTCTGCTGAGCAAGGAGGCAATGACAAAATCACTTCAGAAAAACCTCGCCTAGAAAACCACATGGACATGTCCAGGCAGTCTCTAATTGGACAGGACTGAACAGAAGGGGGAATAAAAAATCCCATAAAATACAACTTTAATTAAATAGCAACAGCACTAATAGGCATAATAGACCTTAAATATACCTTACCTAGCACAACAACAAATTACTTTGCTACAAAGATTAGACGCTACTCTTTCCTTGATGTGGCTGGTTTATTCTATATTTTTTACTTCCCTAGCAATCAATACCCAAATTCTTTCTGATACAAATCATCAGGCCAGTCTGTAGCTTGAGAAAAGCATGAGAAAATACCCTTTCATCCAGAACTTGTGAAACTACATTCCATTGTTTGTTTTCATCTTGGCACGCCAAGCATGCTATGGAGATGAGAAACATGCAAGTTCCTTCCTATTCAATTTTTGCTGCAGTTACATTTTCACCACAGGGGACCAGGAACATGCAGGTGGGCGTGGCACCCAAAAATACACCATTCCTGAACTGTGTATTTTGAAGAACAGAAAGGAAATACAACCTACCTACTACTACTACATCCCGAATGGAAACTTGTGTCATGTATTTGATGCCGTTTATAAACCGATCTATTGATTTATATCTTTTTTCTACCTAGATGATTTCTATGCTGATTGATTTATTGATTTATATATTGGGAAATTCCTGAAATTTTAAAATTTCCTTAGGCAATATAGGTAGTCTTCAACTGGTGACTACAACTGAGCTTTATATTTTTGTTTGCTATGCAAGACAAGTGTGTTTTCCTCATTTTATGTCACAATTGTTAAGTGAACCACTGAATTAGTTGCTGAATTAGTAACACGAGTGTTAAGTGAATCTGACTTCCCCCATTGACTTTGCTTGCCATAAGGTTGCAAAAGACCCCAAGGTAAGATCTCCTATTTCATCTCATTACACATACTGACATGTGTACCATAAAGAATGGTATTTATTGTGCCTATTCTGATTCCCCTGTCTGTTGTTATCCGTCTTTTTTCTCTCCAGTCTCATCCAATGATTTTGAGCTGATTTCTGCTTTGAATTTCTGACTCTTTCCTCACATCATAAACTAGCCATCATACATGAAACCATTCCTAATTCCACCCCTCCCCTTTTCCTCTTCTCTTTAGCCTTCTACTTTAACACAGAGGTCTCCAACCTTGGTCCCTTTAAGGCTTGTGGGCTTCAACTCCCAGAATTCCCCAACCAGCCATGCTGGGAGTTGAAGTCCACAAGCCTTAAAGGGACCAAGGCTGGAGACCTCTGCTTTAACATATGCCCACTTGTACTGTCAAATTTGTTTGCATATACTTGTGTTTAATGTCCTTGTGTGAGCGTGTGTATTGTTCTTTTTCTTTTGCCCTTTTGAGTACAAGTGACCATGGGCTGTCTTTGAGAATGACTGAGTTGCTTCCCGTAAGGATGTTGAGTCAGAACTTTGCTTTCCAAGTACGATTCATACTTTTTAATATGCAAAATTGAAATATGTCAACGAATGCCTTGTGCGTGTGAAATGTCCATCAAACAGTGACCAGTGAACAAAATTCAGTCATTAACTCTTCTGATCAAAGGACTCAGGGACAGGTTCCTTCTCTGCTATTTGCTGGTTCCTTCTCTACTATTCTCTTTTCTGAAGAGAAATTATTTTGTTGCATATGCAGCAAGAACAAAAACAAAACACTTCATGACTGGGAAGGAAAAGGAAATGTGTGCCTTCAAGTCGATTCTGACTCATGACGACTGCCTGGAAAAGACTGCGTGACAAAAATGTCAGACGTGGCTTCCCGTTCCTTCTTTCTGGGGCAGAAGAGGACTTGTTGGAACTCACCCAGTTGGTTTTCTGCCCAAGGTTGGGACCAGAACTCAGAGTTTTCTGGTTTTTAGCTTGACGCTTTAACCACTACACCAAACTGGCTCTCACACCCAGGTTCAAATTCCTATTAAATGACCAAACTCATTAAATTAAATTCCTATTAAATTACCAAGCTCCATTGAAGACCTGTACACCAAAAGAGACAAAAGAGGTGAAAATAATTATGGACCTCTCACAGCATGGACATAATCTGTTTCAACTTTTTCCCTCCGAACATCGATATAGGGCATTGCAAACCAAAACAATTAAACACAAGGATAGTTTCTTCCCTCATGTCATCAACCTGCTAAACAATTGACTTAACACTGTTAATGAGAAGGGTGTTTTCTGACATGATTGCACTTTATAACACGATGTCATGATGAATGTACTTTTCATTGTGATTGCATTCATGATTAAGATCGCAGTTTGTCGATTGCAGCTTATATGTACATGACAAGATGAATGCACTTTATTACTATGAATCTATCTTATGCTTATATGGTCATGACAAGATGAATGTACTTTAAGACTATGAATGTATCTTATGCTTATATATACAATGACTATGCTTATATATACAAATAATTAGGAATGTATCTTTGATTGTAATCACAGTTGTTTATTGTATGTATGTAGGTATTAAGCATGTATGCCAGAGACAAATTCCTTGTGTGTCCTGCACACTTGGCAAAATAGATTCTACCAACCGATACCTCCCACCGGCCTGTACGCTCCCACAGAGAGGGCCTCCTCAGGGTGCCGCCGGTCAAACAATGTCGGCTGGCGACCCCCAGGGGGGGAGCCTTCTCTGTGGCGGCACCCACCCTCTGGAACGATCTTCCCCCTGCTATACGAACAATCTCTGACCTTCGGACCTTCCGCCGCGCCCTGAAGACCCATTTGTTCCAGCAGGCTGGCTTGTCATAGCCGTGCCCTGGTCCTCCTGTGTTAACCTGGGGTTAGAGTGGTTTTAATATATTTTATTAATTTTACTATTAGATGGAAATCATTTTATTGTTCCCCCTTTTTAAATCAGGCTTTATTTAATGTTTTTAATATGTTTTTACTGTTTATGTTGTACTGTGAGCCGCCCTGAGTCCTTCGGGAGAAGGGCGGGATATAAATAAAATTATCTTATCTTATCTTACCTAAATTCTGTTTCTGATTCATTAGATGTTGCTGGACCAGTTGCTACCTCTCATATTCAAGTGGTACCTGCTGAGATTTTGTGACACTACAATGTGACAGGAGGGAATGGACCTTCTTAGAACAGGAAATGCATGTGTATGTCGCAGTTTAAGATAAATAGCTCTTATCCCTTAACGAGGCAGAGCACTGACAAACAGGCATGAGATAAGCCGTAACATATTTGTAACATCTTCTGCAGAAGAGTTTGTGAGCCATCCAGAAACCGCAGGAAAAGAGGAATGCAAATATTTATATGCAGTCACCAGGACACTCCAGTTCATGTTTGGGTTTATAAGCTGTTATAGAACAGAAGGAATAAAACCATCTGCATCATTTTGAGTGATATTTTCAAAAGGAAGCAGAATGCTCTTCGAGAAAAGTCAACACATTGGAGATAAATGTCCCAAATCAGGCTCAGCTTTTCATCTACATCAGGTTTAATTAAAATCACAGGGTTGGAGATAGTGTAGATCAATGATGGCTAACCTTTTAGGTACCGAGTGCCCAGATGAGTCGCAGCTAATGAGTCGTGGCTTGTGACATCATTCTGAGCATGCTCAGCTCTGGGGCAATGCTGGGGTGACTTGGCTCGCATGCCAACAGAGATGGTTCTGCATGTCCGTGTGCCATAGGTTCGCCATCAGTGGTGTAAACCATCTAAAACAGGCTCTCTAAGAAGGGTGAATCCACCACTCTTTTAAGTATAGGCAGTCCTCGACTTACGATTGCAGTTGAGCCAAGAATTTATGTTGCTAAGTAAGAAATCTGTGAAGTGAGTTCAGCCCCATTTTACGACTTTTCTTGCCACGATTGTTAAGTGAATCGCTGTAGTTGCTATATTAGTAACACGGTTGTTAAGTGAATCTGGCTTCCCCATTGACTTCGCTTGTCAGAAGGGCCCAAAAGGGGATCACATGACCCAGGGACACTGTAACCGTCATAAGTATGAACCAATTGTTAAGCATCCGAATGTAAATCATGTGACCATGGGGGTGCGTTGTATCTTTGTATGGTCACTACATGAACTGTTGTAAGTTGAGGACGACCCGTAATGAGTTCAGGGTCAAACTTTCCTTACCCGAAGGAAATTTAAATTACCATATTACACTGATTAGAAGACGCCACCGATTATAAGACGCACCCTTATTTTTCTAAGTTAGAAATAATTTTTTTGAGAAGCCTGCCCCCTGCTGGTGCCTTGAATATAAGACGCACCATGAGGACAGAGATACCGAAATACGAAAAAACATGCGTCTTATAATCGATGTAATACAGCATTATTAAACAAAATCTCTCTCCACCTTCTCCCAAACAATTCAAAAGCAGACACTTTTCAGAATTCTGAAAGTATTTTGCATGTATGTACATCTACAGTAAGGCCGTCACGGGAAAGCTGCCTACTCATGAAAGAGCTGATCCGTAACCAAAAATGATAGGAAATAAACGAGAAATTTTCTTCATGCAAATAACCTGTTCCGAGCGTGCTTTTCCCAAACACCTTTTATGCATGAAGTATTTAGCTATCATCTTCTTTCGCGAGGTATATTTTAATTGGCCGTTTGGAAACAACAACAACCGGTGCTTAGATCAGGGAAAAGAGGGCCTCCAAACATACTTCTCATTTGCAGAACCGCTTTGGGGGATTTTTGCAGCAGCTTTTATAAAAGGAAGTTGTGGAGAATGGTTATCTTTAGCACATTTCTTTTGCAAAGAAATACAGCAGCTGTGGTTTCAAAGATTAAACTGAAACTTCCTGAAGCAAGCCTAACTCATCTGTTTTTCTTGTCATTTGAGAACCAATGTCCCTCTCCCTGCCCGAAATATCATTTAAAGACAACATTAATTACAGCCAAAGGATCAAGGGCATTCGCTTTGGTGAAATACTCACCCCGTGATATGATCCCCTCCTGAAGCATGTATGAAACAGAGCAGCAGATACAATAAATGTGTAGATCACTTCTCGAAATGTTGATAAACAAGGCATGCTGTCAATGTTTCCCCTTTTATAGTATGTGATTTTTAAAAATAAGATAATCACCTTGCTCTTTTCCCCACTGCATTATAGACCTAGCTAAACTTAAAACATTTTCATCCCTTTTACTATAAATGGAGGATCCCCTTTTGGATCAGGGTGACTGAAAGGGATTTGGAGAAGCTATAACGTTTCTCTTTCCACTTGTTTGATCTTGAAATTTGGAGATTTTTGAATTCCTTTTCCCTTTATTATTATTTATTATTATTATTTAGACTTATATACTGCTTAACAGTGCTTTACAGCACTCTCTAAGTGGTTTACACAGTCAGTCTATTGCTCCCAACAATCTTGGTCCTCATTTTACCGACCTCAGAAGGATGGAAGGCTGAGTCAACCTTGAGCCGGTCAGGATCGAACTGCTGAACTTTTGATGGCTCATGGCAGATGGCAGTCAGCAGAAATAGCCTGCAGGGCTGCTTTGACCCACTGCACCATCCTGGCTCTCTCTTTTCTCCTCCTCTCCTTGGTAAGCAAGACAGTTGTTTAGAGAGCTTGTCTCATGTTACGACCTTTCCTGCCACAGCTGTTAAGTGAATCATTGCAGTAGGTAAGTTAGCAACACGGTTGTGAAGTGAATCTGGCTTCCCCCATTGATTTTGCTATTTTTATTACTTGGACGATGAGAGGAGTGGCATATAATTATAATAATAAATACACAATAAATTTAATAGCGAATGTGCCATCAACCATGATAAAAATATATCGCCTATTGCAGAAAGAACATGGGAAGGTACCTCTTCTCTTGTGTACAAGTAGTCCTCCAGCTGCAGCCAAAATTGAGCCCAACATTCCCATTGCTAAGCAAGACAGCCGTTAAATGAGTCTTGTCTCATTGTACGACCTTTCTTTCCACAGTTGTTAAGCAAATCACTGCAGTTACTAAGTTCATAACACCGTTTTTAAGAGAATCGGACTTTCCCCATTCATTTTTGCTTTTCAGAAGGTCCCAAAAGGGGATCACATAACCCCAGGACACTCCGGCCATCATAAATTTTGATCACATGACCATGGGGATGCTGCATCGATCACAAGAGTGAAAAATGGTCATAAGTCAGTGCTGTTTTTTCAGTGCCGTTATAAACTTGAAGAGTCACTGAATGAATGATTGTCAGTCAAGGACGCCCCATTTCCTTCCTTTTCAGTGTGATGTGTCAAAAATTGGAAACCAGGGCCCAGAACATGCGGACCTCCAGAAAAATCTAAACTAAAATGCTCAGCGCCCTCCGAAGAATAGAAATTATGCCCTTCCGTGATCCGATGTAACATAATTCTTTGCATTCTGATGGGAGGAAGCGGCTCCCACTGTTTCACATCCACTAATTTTCCAATAGAGAGATGAATATAAGACTTTCTTTTCCTGCAGCCGTTTTAGTTTCTTTTCTTTTCTTTCATGCTATTTCCCCCCCCCCACAAGCTATACTCTTGACACTGACCAAAAACTATGCGACCCACTTCTAATCACACACAAGCATGCTCAGTCTTCTTCATCATCAATAGTCAAATCCATCACGATTTTAGACTTATACAGCGCTTCACCGTGCCTGACGTTTGGATTCAATAAATAGTTTTGCAGGTTTTGTTAGTAACAAAAAGGGTAAAGGTTCTCCACACACAGCCGTGCTAGTCGTAGTCGACTCTAGTTTGCTCTAGAACATCTCTGTTTCTAAACCAAAGAGCCAGCGCTGTTTGAAGACGCATGGCTAGACACCTAAGGGGCACGTAGCGCTGTTACCTTCCCACCGAGGTGGTCCCCATTTTTCAACTTGCATTTTTTACATGCTTTCGAACGGCTAGGTTGGCAGAAGCCGGGGCGAGTAACGGGAGCTCACTCCATTGCGCGGCACTAGAGATTCGAACTGCCGACCTTCCGATCGACAAGCTCAGCGTCTTTATCTGCTGAGCCACCGCGGCCCTTTTGTTAGTAAGAGGCTGGGAGAAAAGAGGACTGAGCAATGATTGAGAGCCACTCTTCACAAACTCCAGGGATTCTCGGTGGTACCCATGCTGGAAAGAGAACTGTGGGGAATGGAAGTCCATACATCCAGAAGATGCCCAGGTCGGAGCTGGAAAAGGAGACACCAAAGAGAGGAGGACTAAAGTAAGGGAACCCGGAAGGAAAATTCAGGATGTGGAGAGATTAAAGTATGGTCGAGGCAATCCTTGATTTACGACCACAAGTGAGGCTGAAATTTATATTGCTCATTTGTTAAGTGAGGTTTGATCACATGACCATTTTGATCACATGACCATGGGGATGCTGCATCGGTCACAAGAGTGAAAAATGGTCATAAGTCAGTGCTGTTTTTTCAGTGCCGTTATAAACTTTGAGGTTTGATCCATTTTACAACCTTTCTTGCCACAGTAGTTAAGTGCATCTCTCCATTATTAAGCTAGTAATACGGTCGTGGAGTGGATCTGGCTTCCCCATTGACTTTGCTTGTCAGAAGGCCGCCAAAGGGGATCACGTGACCTCGGGAAACACTGCAACCGTCATAAAGATGAACCAGTTGCCGAGCGTCCAAATTTCGAACCATGACCACCAGAATGCTTCAGCAGTCCTAAGTGTGAAAAATGGTCATAAGTCGCTTGTTTCAGGGCCGTTGTAACTTGGAGTGGTCACTGAATGAACTGTCGAGGACTACCTGTACAGGGAAGATGTCTATGCTTGCTATGTTGCCCTTAAGGTAGTTTGGGTGTCATCATGGCTTTTATAAATACTTTGTCTGGAGAAATATGCTTGTTATTTGACAGATGTGTCTAATTAAGCCCACAGAAAACAAGAACGGCCATTCTGCCCCTCCTCTCAGATGTTGCCATTTTACTGCAGGAAATAAAGCCAGAAAAGAACAGAAAGATCAGAAAATGCCTCTATTAACTCACGAATTCAAACTTTTGTCTCTTTCTCACCCTCTGGTATCTCGTAAGCGAGTCTCCACCCAAGAAAATACCAACAGCAACCTGCACCTCCAGTTCTGTGCCTCACGTACAGATCCTATCAAGTCTACAATACTCAAGCATGATTATAGGGTTATTGGTAGCATTGGGATTTTGTAACATTTTCCCTAAACCTGTAGCACCACTTGGAACAGAGTTTTTCAGCCTTAAAACCCTAACAATTCCTTACTCTGTTTCCATTACTCTTTCCCAGGAATTATTCTCAACTCTGAAAGAACTGTAATCAGCGAGACTTCCCTTTCTTAGCT
>JANHFO010003232.1:0-10344 GCA_032468095.1 Pareas carinatus
GACTAGTGACTGTCTAGTCTCTTCTTGAAAGCTTTCAATGATGAAGTGAAATGATCTCCTTCCAGAAGTTGTGAATACTCCAACATTGGAGGTTTTCAAGAAGAGATTGGACAACTATTTGCCTGAAAGGGTCTAGAGCAGTGGTGGCGAACCTATGACATGGATGCCAGAGGCGGCACTCAGAACCCTCTCTGAACATCATTGCCCCAGCATAGATTTCTTTACTAGAAAACCAGAGGAATGCGGGGCTCCCCTCCCCTTCTCCACGTGTGCCTGAGGATATTTCTAACATCACTCGCCCCTCTGTCCAGCAGTCAAATGGGAGTGCTCCCTCCTCTGTCTGGAGTAAGGCGGGCAACTCAAATGGAGTCTGTGGCGAAGGTGAGAGAGGAGAGGAACTTGGTTGGAGGAGATCATAAGAGCCAGGATGGTGCAGTGGTTAAGGCAGGACTGCAGGCTATTTCTGCTGACTGCCATCTGCCATTAGCCATCAAAAGTTCAGCAGTTCGATTCTCACTGGTTTAAGATTGACTCAGTCTTCCATCCTTCCGAGGTCGGTAAAATGAGGACCCAGATTGTTGGGGACAATATTCTGACTGTGTAAACCACTTAGACAGTACTGTAAAGCACTGTTAAGCGGTAAATAAGTCTAAATAAATAAATAATATAGCATAACTAGAGCAAACATACCTGGGCTGATCACTAGATGACAGCAAGAGGTTTTCTGCATCTCTTTACTGCTATCAAGTGGTAGATCAGACTTCTGTAGGTCAAATCTAGTGGCAATAATGGAAAGGATAAGATATTTAGAGATGATAAAATGTGTCAAAGATCAGAATGATGAAGGTAATGTTGTCTTACTGTGAAAATATATGGAAGCAGAAGTTAGACTTTGAAAAAACAGGATAGAAAGAGCATTGATGCTTTAAACGGTAATGTTGAAGAAAGTTCTTAAAAATATCATGGATAGCCAAGAATTCAAACAAATGAATCATCTAAAACATTAATGTACCATTCTCACTCAAGGTTCAAATGACTAGGTGCAAATGATCTAACTTTGGAGTTATTATGTAAAGACCTAGTTTTCTGGAGAAATGCATATGGTGGGAAAGTTGAAAGGAATAACAAGAGGAGAATGATCAACAAGATAGATAGACTCAATAAGATCAGCACAAAGTTGGAATACCTAAAGGATCAGATCTCCTTGGAAAAAAGCATCTTGCTAAATTTTCACCAATTTGATGACACATAATCACAATGACCAGTTTGAGGGCAGAAGTCTACTTGAAGGAGATATTATTGATGATCTATCATACCTAATTCATTATTTATGCTGGTATTTTTTACTAGAGAAAAAAATACAATTCCACATTAATTCATTAGGGAAATAATGAATTCAAGGTATGGCATATTCATTTTGTCTAACAAAAGGAGAAAAGCTAAATAGGGCCAAACTGACAACCATTTCTGATTTTGTAACCATACAATTAGGCTGCTCTTCTCCAGAGCTTTTGCTAATTCTCCAAACAGTTTCAGTTGTCAGGTCATAAATATATTATCATTTTTCACGCTTTCAAAAGGCATGACACTTTGATGTGAATCAATAAATCTTGGTAAAGATGCTTTTGTATTATGTAGGTATGGTACTTTTTAAAGGATGTCAATATTTCATCTTATTTCTGAGTTTATATAACTTTATATTATAGTTGCTAGGAGTCTACCCTCCACAAACTGCTTTAAACTTTAAATTTAAATTTAAACTTTAAATTCTATGACTGTTCAAATATAGACTGTTCCAAACCTGAAAAAAAGAGAGAATTGTATGGCATGATTAATGTTTTGTAACATGTTTTGTCACAAATGTTTTGACATGAGACATGATGAAATGTTTTGTGACATGATTGCACTTTATAACATGATGACACAATGAATGTACTTTATGATTATGAATGCACCTAATACGTACACGACATGAAGAATGTACTTTATGATTAGAAATATATCTTATGAATGTAATCATTGTTTGTCAATTATAGCCTTATGTTTGTAATCACAGTCTGTCAATTATAGCCTATATGTAAATATAGAGCATGTACACCGGAGACAAATTCCTTGTGTGTCCCAGACACACTTGGCGAATAAATTCTAATTCCAATTCTAAACAAGAACACAGCCTGAAACCACGTCCCATCATCTATTTCATGTACTAGGCAAAAGTGAAGAAACAACTGAATATAACCAGATCAACTGAAGAGGAAAGCAGCTGGGATAACTGTAGGCCAGCCTGCCCTTCCCCCTACTTCTCACAAGAGCATGGCCATCATTGTTTTCCCTGCCCTACTTATGCTTTTAACAACAGCAGTACATCAGGCAGGAGAATCCTGCTTAAGATCTGGGAGTATGATGGCCGTGGAATTTCTCCTACCTCAGCAAAACTGCCTGTCACATTTTGTAGCCTATTGAACTTGCTGGCAAGAAGACCGAATTTCTTTATTTCTTTATTCAATTATTTATGGGATTTATAGGCTGCCCCACTCTATTATGTCTCTGGGAGCAAACATAATACAAAGATAGAAGATAATAGTAAAAACAAGGAATTACATCATCAACATGAGAACATCTGAAAAACAAAAAAAACCATTCAAAGCATCACACAAGGAATCCATCACCCACTCTAGCTGAGAGCCCAAGGATGGAGTTTGATTTTAATCACAAGTTTAATTAAAACCAGAACGTGAGGGGGTCACAACAGACAAGACCTGTTTCTTGAGTCCCACCCAGTAACACTGTTTATAAACCCAGAGCATGCTGACCATAAGGTCGTTTAAAATAGTACTGAGCCATAGGGGCACAGTGGTTAGAATGCAGTATTGCAGGCTAAATTCTGCCAACTGCCAGCAGTTCAAATCTCATTGGCTCATCCTTCTGAGGTTGGTAAAATGAGGACCCAGATTGTTGGGGAGCAATATGCTGACTCTGTAAACCACTTAGACAGGCATAAAAGCACTGTGAAGCAGTATAAAAGTCTAAGTGTTTATTGCTATTGCTAAAAGAGGCAAACATTATAGGCAACTGGCATCCTTCAAATAACCAGGCATAATGCCATGAAGGGCTCCAGATGTGATAATAAGCACCATTAATTGCATCTGGAAACTTATTGGCAACCGGTGCAGCCCATGAAACACAGATATCACATGGACACAATAGGACATGCATTCTGGCCAGTTACAGCTTCCAAGTAGTCTTCAAGGGCAGCCTTGAAGTGCATTCCATATGACACTTGCTACTTTAGGCTCAGTTGCATAGCATCAGCATTTATACTATCAAATACTGCAAGAGAAAGAGTAACTAATTACTAGGTAACTAATTAAGTAACTAAGCTCTCTCTCTCCCTCTCTCCCTCCCTTCCTCCCTCCCTCCCTCTCTGTAAAACAAGTGGGAAATGCATCATAGTATTGTAGGAAGACATAAACTGAAACAAGGCATTCCTAACTTAACAATGGATTGCTTTGTTTTTGTTGGTTTATAGCACTACACCTTTTTTATCTTTCCAAGGGGACTTTCCTTTTTTATTTGGGTATATAATCTCTTCCTTTCATAAGATAATCATAGGTAATTAACTTAGTAAATGCTTTTGTCCTGTTAGAAGGCTAATTGCTTATCTGTGATTCACAGTATTTCTCTGGTTTCTTCCATAAAGGAAGGTGTGATCAGAGCACAACTTTTTTTAAAAAAAACAACAACCTATAATAATAATTGCAGGAAATGAACTATAGGAAACGGGAGAGTAAGGTTTGCTGGAAGAGTGGGGTAGTTAAGAAAAACCATGATGTTTATTCTTATATCAGAAAACCAAATTTATTAATTCTCGGAAGCTGCCAACCTGCTTTTTTTCATATCCCGAGTAGATGGGACATAAGATTTCCATCCATTTTCATTCCTGCTGAAAATTAAAGGAAGAAAACAGTAGATGGGCATATTTTAATCAAATCTTATCCACGTTGATATGCATAGAGGTTTTGGTCTACAATTTCCTGCCAGACGAATATTTAATTTACCCTTTTTATGCTTCCCCTCCCCTCAGTTTCTGGTTAAAAAAGGAGAGAGAGAGAGAGAGAGAGAGAGAGAGAGAGAGAGAGAGAGAGAGAGAAATACCCCTATTTCTCATTGCACTTTCTTCTTTTATACCAAGTGCCACCCCCTATAATGCCACCCCCATTTTGTGTAGTGGAAAGGCAACAGCCAGGTTCCCAGACCTGTGTCTGTTGCTAAATGTCTAATTTTATCCCGAGAGGACCACTTTGTTTTTCTTATGTTTGTCATTCTTAAGGACTGGATGGAATGTGGCTATATTTGGTTGCTGCAGACAAGGGAAAGAGTAAGGAATGAATTCCCTTTTGAGACTAAACTTCATGGGGAATATTTTCTCAACTGATCTCTTTCACAGATCTTTGCCAATTATGCCAGCAGCATAATTACCCAGCTGAATTTTTATATCTGTAGCAAAGCAGCTTTCTTCATTAAAGGCTCACCTTCTGATTTAATTGCTCACCTAGGATCTTCTTGGGCAACATTAAGGGAATCTTTTTCTCTCAAGGGCTGTATGACGTCAGCAGATGAGATCAAAGTCAAAAGTACATTGCAAGATTATACAACACTCTTCTCCTAAATCCTCTTCCCCCCAACTTGTTATGAAGCACTCCTTCTTTCCTTATTGGCTACTCAATTTCTGCAATTATTTAACAGTTAAAGCCACATGAAACTAGCCCATGTATGACTTGCTGCCCAAATCTACTGTAACTGAACTTTAGAGCATTATCAATATATTCATTTCACTTCATTTCATTTCATTTATTAGATTTCTATACCGCCCTTCTCCCTGAAGGGACCCGGGGCGGTGTACAGTCTTATAAAAACACATAAAATACAGACATCAAAATTAAAAACTATATTAAAAATATATATTAAAACCTGGCTTGGACAAAGAGGTAGATTCATATTGCCATCTTTCTCAAACAGGCACTCTATAGATATCCTATGTGTTTTGTCAGATCATTATGTTATCTACACACTAATGTATAATTATTTGCATACATATTGATGAATTTAAATTGCCAAGAACTACACTGCAATGTTTAAAGAAGTTCAAATCATGGCAGAGCTGTGTGCCAACGGCACATTTATTAGTTCACTCCTTGTATTAATGTGAAAAAACCTTCTTGAGTGTGCTTATGTGGTATTGCAGAAGGTATGGGGGTGATTGTTCAGCTGTTCTTTTCCAACTGCCAGCTGCTGCTACTGCATTATAAATACCTCACAAACCACTGTATTTGGCTAGGCTATTTGTTGGCAATGCTAAGATTGTTTGAAAGTATGCTTGGTAATAGTTTCTCTGTACCTTCTTGGCCAATACTTTTAGAATCTTAAGCATCTTCCATGTACAACACACCCTTACCTTTTCACAATGAAAATTCATTACACATCTTATGTCAAGTTAACTTACAGCTTAATTGCAGTTGTGATGACGAAATTATATAAAAGGAGAACTTCAACACAACACTGAAAAGAGCAAAATGTGGTCTGTGCTATTCTATTTTTGGCTGTAAGCCTTTATCCATAGAAACATTCAGGGAGTCTACTTGAGAAGCTTAGAAGCCTTCAACCCTACCAATATTACTTACTTTGTAGATAGTTGCATTAGTTAAATATATCAGAAGCTGATTGCCAAAGTCAAGTTCTCATGATTGAAGTTTTAAGTCAGTGTTTTTCAACCAGGGTAACTAAGATGTGCCGTCTTCAGCTCCCAGAATTTCAAGCTGTCATATTGCCTGCAGAATTCTGAGAGTTAACTTTGCTAAGATTGAGCAACATTGCTCTAAACGAATAAAACAATGCCAAAGAATTTCTTAATGAGCTTCCATAAATGGTACCAATATTTCTAAGGTATTATTAAAAGAGCCTATAGCATTAAAAAAGGCAATCTAATCTGTCATGTATGCATGTCCAAATATCTACTAGGAAAAAAATGTATTGTTTTTAACAGCAACTTCACCCCAGTGTTATTTCTCTTGATGTAAAAATTCTACGCTAAACCAATTTTCAAAAAACTAAATGGAAGCTTTTAGGAAAATTTTTCACAGTTGGTTCTGTTAGATTTGTTTATTGTTCTTGCCCTTTGTGAAGAGCACATATTTGAGAGCAGGAAGGATGAAAAATAAAATAGAACTGGCTTGGATAATACAAATGGCAAATAATACATTTAAATCTGTTGTCTTTAATATCAGAGAACTAATTCTAACATTTTAATACAGGTAGCCCTCAGCTTATATGATTATTCAAAGTTACAATGCCACTGAAAAAGGTAACTTACAACTGTTCCTCACACTTGCAACAGTTGCAGCTTCCCCACGATAACATGATTTTAAAAAAATGGGCACTAGGCTCCTGGTATGCATTTATGACTGTTGCAGTGATCACAATTTACAACCTTCCTAGGGGGCTTGTAACAAACAAAGTGAATTGGAGAAGTTGGATTCAGTTAATGACTGCTTGGTTCATTTAACAACTGCAGTAAAAATTTTTGCAAAGTTGAGAATGACTCACTTAACACTTCATTGCTTAGTGACCCAGGTTTTGGTCTAAGTTGTAGTTGTCAGCCGAGTACTACTTTGTACGTTAAAGGCATTTCACCAGCAATGCAGGTAGATTTTTCAATATAATAAAAATAGCATGCACGTACATATCTGTGTGTCTATACCTGTATACATATATGTCAATTCATAAATTTTATTTTGCTAGAAACAGAAAATCATCTGTTACTCTTCTCGGTTATCAAGACACAAGAAGTATTTATTTTGCGCTAGGTCCAGTTTTATTGATGGAAAGCTTTGAGAAGGAGTTATTAGTGCGATATGGTATTTGTCCAGATTATTCAGCAATTAAGTAGTCCAGTAATAGTAGGACAATATCCACAACAGCCTGGCAAGGGAAGAATAATTTAGGGAGGTTCAAGCAGAATTCTTGGCAAAGATCATCTTGTCGCTTTGCTCTCACTCATTGGTATACTAAATGCCAGATCTCTACACAGTCAAAGAATGGCTGAATAAGTAGGCATAAGCATAAATTAGATGAGTAGAAGGAACGGGGAGATTCATTTAATTCATACTGTTGAGCTGTTACACAAATAAAACTTCAGTAATCCTGTTTGGAAATTGTCACTGCAGTTCACCAATCAAGAAAATCCTGCCTGTACAAAAATGCATGTATTTTTTTTTTAAATGTACAAAATGATCAATATCAGGGGAAATTTTGTTGGCAAAATGGTGTTTATTAAACAAAATTGTAAACAAAAATGGATGTTTATAAAAAATGTGCACATATGCATGTGCGTTTATAAATTGTCTGCTTTGAGCAGGAGAAAGTAACAGGACAGTTCAAATATAAACATTTGAGAAGGCAAAGAAGGCAAAACTGGCAGATTTGCAACAGATTTGCAACAGTGAGAAATCAAGCAAAACCCCGGTAGACAATTACCCACTGCATTCCAGATGAGCAGAGTGCTTGCAAAATGATGCTTAGAGAATTGGGCTGAACTGCCTGAATCTTTGCCGTTTGCTTAGTTAACCAAGGATTCATTAGGAAAAAACTATATATATGAGAAATCAGTAGCAAGAAGCTTTGCTTTCTTTGGAACAAGAAATAAATAGTCACATTCAGAAACCCAGGTGAATGACTGCAGAAGAAGCTGAAGAGAAGGAGCTGATTGTCTTCACTTGGTTTTGCCATAGATAGTGACTGCCTCACTAGCATAATGTTTCTATAACACACATTTGAGGCACTTCTAATAAAAAAGTTTATGGGCCAAGTGTGATTGGACTCACCCAAGGAATTTGTCTCTGATGCATATGCTCTCAATGTACATACAAGTGATAAATTATTATCATAATCATAGAATACAGTCATCATGTCATAAAAACATTCATCATGTCATGAGATGCATCTTTGCGTTAGGGATAAAACAGGAATAGAATTCTAGAGAAGCAATCTCCAAGTCACACTAAGATACTAAATAAAACAACTACTATAGATTGTAGGATACAAGCAACAAATTAATTGTAATACAAATAAGAGAATAGGTAATAGGAAATAGGAAAGATGAGAAGGATAATAATGATACATCCCTACTAACTAGTTTAACAGTGTTGTAGAAGTTGGTTGTTTAGCACAGAGGTTTTCAAACTGTAGTCCAGAGACCACTTGGGGTCTGTGGCAAGATGCCAGGGGGTCAAGAAATGTTTTGAAAAAGTAATGTAGATGAATTGTCAATTAGTAATTAGTTGAATTTGTGGGAATGGGGTCCGCCATGTAGCAACAACATGTTTTGGGGTCTGCAGCTTGAAAATTTTTGAAAACCTCTGCTTTAGCAGAGTGATGGCATGGGGGAAAAACTGTCCTTGTGTCTGGTTATTTTGGTGGCAATGCCCTATAGAGATGTCTGGAGGAAAGAAGTTGAAACAGATTATGTTCAGGATGTGAGGGGCCTGTTATAATTTTATCAGCCCTCTTTCTGGCTCATGTAGTGTATAGGTCTTCAATGGAGGGTAGGTTTGTAGCAATTATTTTTTTCTGCAATTTTAATTATCTGTTGAAGTCTGTTTCTGCAGTTCTAATTATCTGTTGAAGTCTGTTTTGTCTTGTTTAGTTGCAGTGCCAAACCAGACAGTTATATAGGTACAGATTACAGATTCAATGATTCCTTTGTAGAACTGTGTCAGCAGTTCTTTGGGTCGCCTGAGCTTTCTAAATTGGCACAAGAAGAACATTCTTTGTTGTGCTTTTTAATGACATTTTTTGATGTTAGCTGACCATTTTAAATCTGAGATATTATAGAACGTAGAAACTTGAAGGTCTCTACTATTGATATTGTGTTGTCTAGTATTGTAAGACATGATAGAAGGGTTTCTCCTAAGATTGACTATCATTTCTACAATTTTGAGTGAGTTCAGTTCAAGACTATTCTGATTGCACCATAAGGCTAGTTGTTCTATTCCACACCTGTAGGCAGATTTGTCATTGTCTTGAATGGGGCCAATCACTGTTGTGTCATCTGCAATCTTCAGAACTTTAACAGAGGTATCCTTCGAGACGCAATCATTGGTATATAGGGAGAAGTGGAGAGAGCACACACCCCAGAGGAGCTCCTGTGCTGATTGTACAGGCATCTGATATTATTTTGCCTAGCTTCACCTACTGCTTCCTGTCTATTAGAAAGCTTCTAATCCATTTGCAGGTGTGAGCAAGCATGGCTAGCTGGATCACTTTGGTTAGAAGAATCTCTGGAATGATGGTATTGAATATTGAACTGAAAGTCCACAGAAAGGACCCTTGCGTAGGTCCTTGGAGACTCAAGATGTTTAAGTATGTAATGCAGAGCCATATTAACAGCATCATCTGCTGATCTATTTGCAAGGGATCTAGCAGTGGATCTGTGATGGTTTTTAGGTGGGTCAACACTAACTTTTCAAAAGTTTTCATATCTATAGATGTCAGACTACCTGGTCTGTAGTCATTCAGCTCTTTAATGGTGGATTTCTTCAGCATTGGGCTTATAGTAGATTGTTTGAAGCAAGAAGAAACATAGCACATCTCTAGTGGTTTATTAAAGGTGCGGGTGAAGATTGGTGCCAGTTGGTCAGCACAAACTTTCAAGCAAGAAGGAGTTATCTTGTCTGAGCCTTGTCTGGTGCTTTTCCATGGTTTCATCCATGAAATAGGTCTCGCACAGCCTTATCTGTGATCACCAGAGGAGGGGTGCACAACGGGATGAGGCTGGTTGCGGGAGGCTTGGCTGTTGTTGGTGTATCTATCTGGGGGAGAGGTTGTGGTTGGTAGTGGATTCCTTTCAAACCTACAGTAAAATGTATTCAGGTCATCTGCCAGTTGTCGATTTTCGTAACCAGGGATATTTTTAAGAGTTTCCCACATACTTGCTGGTTCATTCGTTGAGAGCCGATTGCTCAGTTTTTCAGGGTAGTTTCTTTTTTGCTGCTCTGATCTCCCTTGTTAATACAGAGTTTACTAGAGAGTTTACTTATTAATACTGTGCTTAATATTACACAGAGTTTAATAATAGAGTTAATACTCTAAGCCTGAGAACTGAAGTACCTCTGTTGAACTCTGGTACCAAAAGAAAGCCATCCTGTTCTGGATGTGTCTTTAAAATTGCTAAGTATGACTAACAATCCCCCTTTCATCTAAAATCATTTTGACTAACTGGTCCAGTTAATGAGAAGTTTTGCTTTCTGGGTTTAAAATCCTACGTGATAATGTATGAGAATAAGTGTG
>JANHFO010003232.1:25327-49819 GCA_032468095.1 Pareas carinatus
CGGATTGGTGGGGGCGGGAGGGGGGGAAAGGAAAGAAAGCGAGGCTGCCTTCCCCGATTCCTCGCCCGCCTTTCTCCACCAGCCGGCCTGGAGCTGTCGGATCTCCGCCGAGAAGGACGGGAACTTTTTATTTTCAGCTCTCGGCCTGTGGCGGATGGTTGGAGTCTCCAGTCCCTTTCGGTGTAAGTATGTCCGCCGCTGCCGCCGCCGCCCCGTCCCCAGCAAAACCTTCCGGCGACGGCAGGAGAGAGCCGCGCTTGCTAGACCTGCCCCTGGAGCTGCGTGGAGGATCGGATTGTGGGGGCAGCCGGGGCATCCCGAGCCTTCCTCCCGCGCCGCTGGCTAAGCTCGGCGGGCTCCAGGGGCAGCCTTGAAGTCCCTCGGATGGAGGCTCCTCTGAGCCCGCCAAGAGTTGGGTTGCTGGCCGAAAGAGCAGCAGCAGCGTCGGTTCTGCTTTCTGGCCCGATCGACATTTTTTCTCAAAGCAACCCAACGCGGGAGGGAAAAGTTTTAGCCCTCCGTGAGTTCCGCCTGCCGCCTGGATCCGAGGCGGCAAGCGGCGTGTCTCATCCAAGGCTTTTAAATCTGAGCTTATAGGAAGCAGATCAGGATTTTCCTCTCTCTTTCTTTTCCCGAGAAAAAAGTGCAGCAGCGCCTCTGAGCATGTACCGAATGGTTTTGTTGAACGCCGAAGAATCATACCGTGCAAGTTAGGCGGGGTGGGGAGGGCTAACCACTAAGATAAAACTGGTTTCTTTCCTATAAATACGTCTCTCCCCGTGGAAAGTTGTTTCTTGCTGGGTACGAGTTGGTACGAAGCAAGAGTGTTTGGTATATTTAAACACCCGTAGTAATGGCTTTTCTGTAGGTAATCATCAGGTTAGATAAGGGTCAGGCACTTTCTACATGGAGTGCAATATAGAAATGGTATCAAAATTATTTGCTTTTTTATATATTTGCAGAAATGCATTTCAGGTAAGATGCACGAGGCATTGCTTTTTCAAATCGGAAACTTATAAGTGACCCTACAGTAGATGTAGTGTATGGAAGAAGAAATGCACAGAACTGTAAACTGGAAAGTTCTAATTAAATTACTTTCAGAGATACTGGATTTATGAAAAGGGGTCTAAAGCAGGATGCGGTTTTCTAAATGTATGGCATGCTCACTAAGCATGTTTACTTAGAAGTAGGAGTCACTGAGTTCAGTGGTTCTTCCAGGTAAGTGTAAAGCCTTTAGGATAGAACTGCAGTTTATGCTTATAAATCACTGATATATTTTCTTTAAAATCATCACAATTCAAAAATCATAGAGGATATACAACTGATCACTAACTAACCATTTTCATTGATTTGAAGTTTTATTCACTTTACTCTTAGGAGGGACTGGTCAGGAAATCTCTCTGTTATATTGGATTTAAATGAGCACATATGATCCCTGTATTCTTTAGATGTAAGTGGAGTATTATTTATCCTTGGACCAGATATGCCCTGAAATAGGTGACTATCATATGCTGAATTACACATTTGAAGTTCTTTTTCTTTTGACAGTGGTAGGGTAGTTGTGTGCATGTTACTTGGAAACAAGTCCCATTGCACTGAGCAGGCCTGACTTACTCCTAGGTAAACATAAATATACAGTCTTAAATTCGCTTCGGAATTTACATTGCATGTTACAAAAAAAAGGAGGGGGGGTCCTTACAATCTGGTCCACCTCCTTGATGGATGACTTCTGAGTCTTGGAATGCAAAAATTCATGTACTTAATGTAACTCTGACCTCTTTAACTTTTAACATTGCTTCTCCTAATTAATATGTTCAGGTCCCAGATTTAAATGACTGTCTACAGCTGCTGAAAATTGATTTATTCCCTGATGGTGGTCGGAGTTGCTGACCAAATCAGATTTTTTTTCTTTCAGTTCTAGACAAATTTTTATGTTTTGATTGTTTAAACAATCCACAGTTTTTTAAAACAATAAAAAGCTAGGCTTCTTAATGTTTTCAAAATACCTAAAAAGCAATTCCAGAATTTTATCACTTGAATATTTTGTGTTGCTAGCATAATGTATGTCAAAGGCTCTCCAAATTGGTACCTTTTTAGACATTAGATGATATTGTTTGCTGAAAAAGATACTTCTCATGCTGATCTGATGGACTTCTACTTAGTTTTTATTCAGCTAATTACTGACTAGAGAGAATGTAGAAAATAGATAGCTATAGTATGGATAATGTTCTTATGATACCAGATTTAATGGTTGAATCATAATCGATAAATGATAAAAGCTACTGCTGTTTTGAGAGAAGCTGGAATGACTATGTTAAACAATTCTGGAACTAGACCCTACATAAAACTGACTGACATGATATTCTGTAACTATATTTTTTTAAAAAAGAAAGAATTGTTTTCCAAAGACTCTTTTCTAGAATCCCAAACTGAATATTTTTTTTACTCAGAAGCACTTGTCAATAACCAGTCATTAAATTAATGACAGGTGATGGAGAGATAAGTGACTTCTTTAAGCCTCACCAATAATTAAATGCCATTGAATTCACAAGTATTTTCTTTAAAGTATTGGTATGAAACTTTTCAAGACAGCATATCAAATTTCATTGTGCATGAGGAATCAGCTTGGTTGATTCTACCTCTCCCTGTCTATCTCCAGTGTAGAACTGTGTAATACTATAAATATAGCTTATTGTTTAGTTTAGAAAGCCTGTAGCAACAACTGAATGGGAAATCAAACCTTCAATTGCATGCAAATACTTCACTTTTAAAATCTTATGAATGAACCAATCGGCAAGTAATAATTCTTTTTCACAGTGGAATGTAGTTAATGATATTAGACCATTCCCTTCTAGTATCTGCTGCTATCCAGCTTGTTTTTCTTCAAAGGTATCCATCATTTCTGTGGTTCGGGTTTTAATTTTGAAATATCATTTTTCCATTCTCACCATTAAGCTACTGCTGGTAACCCTCCACGAAAGCACCACAAGTATACCTTTGTATCAGTGTGTCATCACGTTTCTGCAGCACACCATATCTCACGCTGGAAAGTGCTGTTTGTTGCATAGAGGAGGAAACAGGAAGCTCAGGCACCTGAAACAGTGGTCAATGGCCAGCAAGCTTAAGGAATTCTTCTCTGTCAACTCCTATTTCTCACTGTTTTGAAATGGAGTTCAGCTGACAGCCATTGAAAGGAGAACCAGGGAGCTTCTGTGGGGCATTTCTTTAGCAGGCATTCTGAAAACAGTTTGCGTTGCAGACATGAAAGCACACTTGAAATTGGGGTTTGTTCATACTTTAACTTAGTTTGCTGCAATTCCTTTGCTATTAAAAATTAAATAATCCCAAAGGATTGATGACTGATAATCAGCATGTCTGTATGAATCCCTTTTTTAAAACAGATATTTTCCAGTGCCCCCATCAAGTTAAATTTGGAACTACTCACCAGAAATAAAATAAATTGTTCAATGAAGGTGATTTCTTATGAATTTGGCTCTGCCTATAGAATAAGCTCTGACTTAGGAAGTGATAGTTGTAGGAGTTTTACTAACACATAAAAAGGAATATTACTATTAGAATGTAAGTGGACCATCTTTCATGGAAGAATGGGCTCCAGTGTGATTTTTTTTTAAAATCTCCACATTCCTTTTAACACGCTTAGCTCTGAATGATCTCACTAGACAAAAGCCTTCCAATGCATGGCATAATTACTTTTTCACATGAATTCATACATTGTGAAATACAGCATTTGATTTTTTTTTTAAAAATTGAACAATTATATTTGAACACTTATATTCTAATTCAAGCTTGCTTTTATTTAAGGTTATAGGGAAATAAAAGTAGCAGTGAATAAGACCAGTATATACAAATATGAATGGTTAAAAGATTAATGATTGTGTAAAGAGAGCTTTTGATTTAGAATTTATTGGCTTACTCTGATAGACATCAACTTTCATGTTCATCTTTTTTTAAACCTTTCTCTGATAAGAAAGTTCTCAAATTATGTTTGAAGAGCAGTGAATGTTTTATTAAAGTAAGCATTGCCTGGGTGTAATGGAAGTAATTGTGAATGATATGAACAGAACAGAGCTCTGTATGTTTTCTAAACAGAAAGAGCTACTTTTGCTCTATTTCTATAACCCATTTTTGTACGAGAAGTGTCACCTGCCTGTTCACACTAAAGACACAGAAGTGGGAAAGGAAACGAAAAGAAAGAAATGAAAGATGTTTCTTTGCAATGAAATTTAATTATATTATAAATTAGTGATGTATAAACAGAATAGCACTGATTTTAAAAAGAAGTAAATGCTATGTGGTTGCCATGTTCTTGTAGTATGCATCAGAAATAGATGAATAGGGGATGCTAAATTTACATTAAGCATGAAATTTAGTAGCAAATGATAACATTGTTCATTTTAATATAAGAAATGCAGAATAGTGCACAGGAATTCTTCACTAAAATGGAAGAGGAATATTTTAGTCCAAGTATGCATTTTCTATGCATTCTATTTAACCTTATCGTGTGGATACACATGATCACTAATCTTAGAGGGCTAAAATATATATACACTGTGCCATAAAAAAGATCTTAGGAATTTCTACCACATCTGCTTATAGTAATTATGACCATAATTAACATAAGAATTACAAGCGAAGTGATGATGAGCTGAGCAATGAGGTATTATGGCATAATAGTCATATGTCGGTATTCTCACATTATTGTACACTAGAATTCACATATTCAATGCAAGAAAAGATGTTAGATTTTGAAGCATTAAACAGCTAAAAAGGCTATTCTGCCTAAGGCAGATGGACCTTTTTGATTTACAGGAAGGTAACCATTATTAAGAGAGAATCAGTTGAAATTAAGATTTATAGCCCCAAGGTTGAATTTTCAGACAGCTTTGATTATGAATGGTTCATCACTTACACACTTTCATTCCGACCACCAAGTATATCATATATATTGCTTCCTTTTTTTAAAAAAAAAGTAATGGAACATGTTAATAGATATTTTTAATAAAAAAAATAGAATACCTTATAAGACAATGTATGTAGCAGGTCTGGTAAATAAGTACAAGGGATTTTGGATTAAATAGTTGGAGAGAATTCTTTATTGTAAGGTGTGTTGTAGACCTGGGGCCATATTCACTGTCTCCCACATAACGACAGCACAACTTGTGCTTTTATTTGCTAGGATGTACTGTAGGGTAAAGTTGAGGTTGATTTTAAATTAGCAGACCCGTGCTGTGAATACTGACTTGGAATTAAGATTTTGTTAAACCATGATCATCTTAATCTGATTTCCTGAATAAATTGCAATTATCTGGATATGCATAATTCACTAAGACATGGTTTACAAATCATAATATGCTAAACCAAAAACAAACTCACGGTGGGTATATGAATCCAGTCACGGCATTCTGTAGAGTTACTGCATAGGACTATAGCCTAACCATCTCTGGAGTCCATTGAAGGTAGTATTCTACATCTAGAATTGCTACTACCAAAGATCACTTTGCGTTGAGCATTTCTGATTTTTTTGTGAATATTCATCTAATTTTTCTTGAATCTAGTGACTCAAAACATGAGTATTATGAGAAAGCATAACAGGATGTGTGAATGTTGTCTCTTTCAAATATGTGAAAAGGAACTCATGCCAGTTTAAACCAATATAATCTATTTTTTGCAATGTACATTTAGAAATTTTGGAGAAAAATTAATCTAATTTTTCTTTTCCTATATTAAACTGATGAAATAAAATTATGTTGATGATTAAGCTAATAGAACTGTCTCATAAGGGTATTTAAATAGAAATAAATGTTGTACGTATATAAGCTTTATTGGAAAGAAAAGTACTATGTCTCATGAATATCTTAATGACGCTATGGAAAATTTACATTATTAGTTTGATTATGTGCCATCAAGTCAGTGTTGACTCTTAGTAGATTATTATTAGTTTACTCAGAGGATTTATGATAAATCACCTTTATATATGATTTCATTAATAAGTTTTCATATAAATGATTCATTCTTTTGATTTTAAGTGCTGGATTTGACCTTTTATCTTTATACTTTGGTAGAAAAGGGGACATCTGCTAAAAAAAGGATTTAGGGTGGGATAATAGAGTATCTGTCTTTTGTTTTGCTGTTGACCTGCAATTATTCCAAAATAAATTAAGCGTCATATTATGACAGTGATTGCTTATTTCTACTTGTTGAGAAGTGCCTTGTAGATCAGGTCAAACATCAGTCTAGGCTAACATGCTATGCCTGGTTATGACAAACAGATGCTTCATGGGAGATTGCAAGTCGGAGCAAATAATTGAGGGAAAACATTTGCCTCTATGTTTCTCCAGAATATAGGTGGAACGCTTAGTTGTTATAGCAAATAATTAATAGCACTTGATATTGTCTCCAAGACCTGGTAGAATATGCTGGTTGGTTAACCTATTTGATAAACAATAGATTTTTTTTCCTACTTGACTTTATTTTGATTTCATCTAGAAATTGCATTTCTGTTTTTTACATCAGTCAGGAGAGGTCTCAATCTCCAACCATCTAATTTGTCATTCTTCAGTACTCCTGTGTGAAGAAAGAATAATAACTTGTACTGTGCAGTTTCTTTGAAAAAATAAACATTGGCTTTGCCATTGGAAAGCAGTGGATTAGAAAAATGTCTTTCATTTGTTTTATAAGCATATTGGATAGTGAAAGAAGAAATCCACAAATGGTCAAAGGCTGAATTCAACATGACCTGCTAATTTATCAGATTACATTGCTCTGTTGTCTGTATCACATAAATTAAAAGGAAGGGAAATCTTCTAAGTTGGCAGTTCAGGGAAGAGATTATAGATTGTATATCTCTTTTATTAACATGCTGAAGCCAATTAATTAATTTGAGGTAGAATACGTGGCTAATTGGGCTGTCAGTATACCAGATTAGGACATATAGTTCAGCTCCTAAATTAAGATAGGTCATATTAATGGCATTACCAGTTTTTGTTCCTCTCTTTGTAGCTATTTTTAGGGGGGAAAGATTTCTTTTTGGAGGGGGGAAGGATGTAAAAGAAAAATGTAAGTACAGAGTAAACAAAATGCAAGTCAGGTTTTCTGGAACCAAAAGTTATTCTTATTAATTGACATAATTAACCACATTGAATGTTTCCCAATAATGATAATAAATACATTTTATTGTAAGATACGTTTATAATGACATATTAAAATGAACCCAATAAATAACATTTATTGCCTAAATTGACTTTCTTGGCATGGCATATTCCAGTAAAGAACTCCATTTTGGCACATTTCTTCATCAAGCAAGAATGTGTTTTTACTAGCTCTACAGTGAAGGAAGTCAACTAAAAATATTCCAGATTTCACTCAGCTTTGATTGGTGGTCCATTACAGTGTGATATTGTGCATTTTGCAAAATTAAACAAAGGGAAAAGAGCAAGTAGTCCATTAAACAGACAGGTGGATTGACACGAATAAATGTTATTCACTGTAAAGGGGAAATTAAATTATTATCCAATGCTAAGAGAAACAATGTGTTATATGAAAATGAACAAAGATTTGAATGTCAGCTTTCCTAATCTTGATTTTTAACCTGTGGCCGATTATTTGACATTGCTCATAAGGTTGGACTACAGTGAAGGTACTCTAATGTTATAAAATTAGATGGCTTTTGGAATTGGAAACTCTGAAAGGGCTTAGATTGTCCTCTGTTAGGCGCTTGATACTGGATTGAATTCCCCATGCAGCCATGAAAGATTGGGTAACCTTGGACTATTCACTGCCTTTCAGCCAATGCAGCATTACAGGATGGCTTGTGAGGATGAAACACGGTCCATAGAAAAGTGATGCACACTGCCCTGAATCCCTTTGAGGAAACTTTGATTATAAATGCAATAAATCAATTTGCCTGTGCATCCATTTTTTACTTCATATCTTCTGGGGCATGACACCCAGCTCAGAAAGGGCATTGCCTAGCATTCAACCTCGTCCTGTTCAGAGAGAGAGAGGGGAGGGAAAAAAAAAAGAAAGATAGATGCTTATGAAGTGAATGTTAACTTAAGGAGAGAAAAAAATGGAGATCTGGAAACTGCTTGCAGCTCTGCTTTCTTAGCAGGTGTGTGTGTGTGTGTGGATGTATATGTGTGTATATCAAAGTTGGTCTTTCTACTTCCAGAAGGAGTTGCCCCTCTCAGTCATAGGCCAATGCTTTTCTCTCCCCCTCTGTTTATTTTTTTCTGCCTCCATCTGGATCAGGCTGATATTGTAATCACCCTGATGCACATTGCCTCTCTCTCTCTCTCCCCCTACGCTCCCCCCTTTTCTCTCACACACAATGTGCCATCCTGACAAGGCTTTTACTTCAGATAAGCTGCAATGTGTGTTTAATGAATACAAAGCCCTCGCTGCGCTGCTGTCTCGGTTCCTGCCCGTGTGCTCCTCAGCCAGAAGGTAATCTCCAAGCAGAGGGATGGAGGGGATGGAGCGGGGAGCAGCGCTTCTGCCTCTTCTGCAACAGCTTTCTCCGGGTTTCCCCCCCCCTAAATGATGCTAAAGTTGATAACAGGCTCCAAGTGAAGATGTAACCTCTTATCTTGCCTCTCCTCTTAGCTGGTAGAGAATTTACAAATTTAAGATTAGCCTGGAGTGAGAGAGAAGAGGGATCTATCTACCTGTGTGTGTGTGTGTGTGTGTATTGGGGAGGGGTGTGATAGAGACCCTGCCTTCCCCCCCCCACTCACTCATTTATTCAACTGGACTTGCAAAGGTGGGATTACTGTCCTCACCTTTTCTCATTCCACTTTTTATGTTTAATTGTTCAGCCTGATTGGATTTAGTTTTTTTTAAAAAAAAAACATGATAAAGAAACCATGGCGCTTGGGTGATGGTAGGGAAAGGTACATTAATGGGCTTTTGCAGGCTGAAATGGGAATTAAAAATGAACCTAAAAGCATAGTTCACTCTTTCATTGAGAAGGAATAGAGGAAAGAAGCTGGTTTTTTTGTGTATTTGGCAGGGAGGGGGCTCTGATGATTTTGGTGTTTTTTTTAAAAAGATTGAGAAGGTTTACATCTATCTGCTCACCGCTTCTCATCCATCTTTACTAAAGTTCTTCCATTCAGATTCTGTACCATTCTGTATCCATTCTGTAAGAATGGGTAGGTGCATGAATAAGAAACCCCAAGCAGACTAACTTAAAAATACGTTTAGACAGATCAGAGAAGCTTTGCTCTTTTATAATACCCTGTTTCCCCGAAAGTAAGGCATCCCCCAAAAATAAGACCTCCCCGATAATAAGGCCTCAGACTTCCGGTTCTGGTCGGCCTCAGTGGAAAAATAAGACATCCCCTGAAAATAAGACCTAGCGTATCTTTGAGTGCAAAAATTAATATAAGACAGTGTCTTATTTTGGGGGAAGCACGGTAGTTCAAATAGTTCTTAACTATTGTGTCCTTGTAGGATGTCTGATTTTGATTTTATTCCTGGAAGTGTGAATGATTTCTGTCTCGACTGATACTACAATTTAAAGAAAAGATTTTCCCATGTAAGATTTTTTAATGATATTATACTTGGTATTCTTCAAAACTGAAAAAAATGAGATTATAACTAAGAAAAATATTGTAAATTTGTAATTAATATATTTAAAACTTTCTGCTACTATAAATGTTTAAACTAAAAAATGAAGTGAACTATAAATCGGCCCAAATAATGGTTGTTTGTAAATAAGCTCCTTAGAAACCAAATATGTCTTAACTTGGAGGGATTAACCTTTTTGCTCCAGTGCTTGGTCAGGTGTATGCATAGCTAGTTAAAGAAACATGATCCAATAGCTGCAAGCCTAATTAAAATCTGTTTAAAGCTGAAAGGGGTGGGAAGTCATGGATCCGTGTTGACAACAGAAGATCAATGAGATGAGACAATAGAGCCTCATTACTTTACTTACATTGACTGAATATATTGACATTTTAGGTTTACGATTGCCTCAGTAAGCAAGCATGATGGAACACAAGTTCACAAACCAGAAGGCAGGAGTGGTACATATATTATTGTATGTTGTGTCTGTCTTCAGGTCTCCTTATCATTGAAGCAGAATAGTAATAGATAATTGGAGAAGACATAGAAAAGTTTAGATCTCTATTTGTTGCATAGAGCAAATCTTAGAAACTTCTTTAATTACCTCAAGAATATTTAGCATTTCTGGGTTTGCATTTTCACATGTTGTGTCAGGGAATAGTTGCTTTACTATTTTTCTGTGAGAATTGGTTGGCAAATGTGTCAAAACTAATTATTCATTTGGAATCCACAGTTCCACTGAATTTGTAGATTGTATGATAAATGAATGGTATAATTCAAATATCATCTCTTTGAGTACATGCACTGGGTCATTTTCTGATATAATTGTGATCGTTTTGCTGGCACTTTAAGTCAAGTCCACAGCCTGCATGTACTGATATCTTTTGAAGACAAGTTAGACATGAAACATATTAAAACCTTTATTATCTCAAATTCTTTGAGATTCTCTATAAATGGAAGTAATACAATAAAACATATCAGTACTAGGTAAGCATGGAGTTGAAAATTAATTTGAAGCAGACAAAGAGCTAATATGACAATCACCAGTGTTTTAATTCATTTTTAAAAAATGTCAATGAAAATATAGGATGAATTGAAACAGTACAATAATGATACAACAGTTGTGGTTATGACGTGAACTGATGTTTCTCTGAAATGATGTAGAGAAAATGAATCCTTCATACCATTTTCGTGAAAATTTTAGGTTTGTTTGATCAGCAGGTGCTGCTGAGATGAAAGCCACGTGTAAATTTTCAGAAGGCCATAAGTGTCAATTCAGAAAAGGAAAGTGATAAGAGAAAATGCAATCAGTTTTCCTGTTTTCAATTTGTGCAGGATTTGAAGAGCTGTTTTGTTAAACTGCTACATCTGTTCCAATATGAATATTGAACTACGTTCACTAAAAATAACACCCTATAATTTGCAAGCCACTGCAATCTTTTGTTAATGTGAGTGGGTTATTTGGGGAAAAATTGGTTCTGAAAAACTGATTCTAGCTTAATGTGCACTTTTGTTTATTAGCACTTTTATCAGGAGCAGGAAAAATAGTATTATGCAGCTAGGAATTTATTATGGTGATGAGAAATAAATGTGTTTTATCAAGTAAACATTTGTATGTTGTGTAGCACTTGTTAATTTTGGGGGGAAATCACATTGAAACCAGCCCTTGGTATATCTTTTTTCTTTATTGTAACACGACATTTATTCATTTCCTACTATTTTCCTATAATGCAGAATAATGCAGTGCCTGTTTCTTCTTAGACCAGCAAATCAAAATTTTAAGGTAATCAAGGGTATTTTAGTTAATAGGGCTTTCAGAGCAACTTTTTCCATATTTAAACAAAATGACTAAATTATGCTTGAGTGTATTCATTAAAAATCCTCTTCAGCCATGTTGTTAATCAAGTTTTATGGAATGCACAGGATAGAAATTTTAAAAAACATGGGTACTAAATAGTATAGAATAGGCAAGGGAAAGAGCTAGACATTTCTAAAATCAGATGTTGTTTTTTAAACCGATGAAGGAAAAATGCTAAGTGATATTCAAAATGAAATAAATTAATATGAAAAAAAGAGGTTAGTATGCCAAGGGATTTTTTTGTAATTGCAATATGCACCCATGCTTTGAAGTAATTTAAAACACATATTTTTCTTCAGATTTGTGGTAATATTATAAATAACAATCATTAGCCTACTAAAAATAAAATCAAAAGATCAATTGAATAAGTAATTAGGTTAATTATTTCAGTGAAATAATCCACAAGTGAAAGGAGAGTCTCTGAAGAACCTTTTTCTTTTCTTAGAATCTGCTCAGTAATTTGTGTGGACTGTTACAAAATGAAATAGAACATCTGAAAGAAAAGATAGCTTATTTTTCAAAGCTGTTCTTGTAGTAATGGCCATTATAGGCAAGACTCCATCTAGTGGATAAATTTGTTCTTCCACTAGCAACAATGAGGCTGGACTATTGTTATTTTAAATTATTGGTTAGCATCAGTTAACGTAGGTCATTCTTCATCACATTTTAAAACAGGAGTGTTAACCACCATCTGAGAAAGAAGTTTCACAACCCACCTCAGTTATATAGGAACCTGTAGTTACCTCGATGGCTATAGGAAGCTTCAATATCTGCCTGGCTGGATGTTAATATGCAATTTGCATAAGTACCAGTCATTACCACCAACCAGTTTCCCTTTGTAATTCACTTTATCTGAAGAGCTATAGGCTACATTGCTTGCCTGACTGATGATGACCACACAGTCACCTCCCTAGGTGGTAGTTCAAATGTCATGTTTCAATTCGCTGGGTCAAAAGACTTTCCACAATGAACTGTCTAGCTGATGGTCTGTTTTCAGTGTAACATTTCCTGATTGGTCTAAGAGCAGCAGGATGCAAACTACTCTTTCATCACTTCATCACAACATGTTGTGTTAATGCATATAACCTGAGGCATCAAGGTTTTCATTTTGATACCATGATTTTTCCTCAATAGTTCAATATATTTTTTTTAAAAAAACTTTGCTTAAATATTCAACTGAAGTATTTGTTCTTCCCTAAAACAATAACAGCAAATGTTATTTGTTCTCCACGGTGAAAGATTTGTATCCAAGAGGAGTAACTATGATATAAATAGAAAGCATAGACGATGCATTTAAAATAAACCAGTTAATAATGTAAAGTAGCGTAATAAGAAAGATTTGTACTTTGGGGCCTGAGAAGATAGTTTAATGAACTGATTAAATGCATCTCTTCAGATGGACCTCGACAGAAGACTGTACTGGCCATTGAATGACAGCATTCCAAAGAAATAAGAAGATAGAATTGCTCTGGATAGCAACAGACAGAAATGTCTGTTCCAATATGATTTTTATCTAATATTGGAACAGAGAAGTATGCAACAATACTTCTGCAAAGGAAATTTGGGAAGAATGCTACAGTAGATTAAGAAAGCATGCTTAAAGGGACTTCCAGGTAGGATTGTTTGTTAAAGCGATTAAGTCTCTCAGCTGCCAGAAATTTGATAGCATTGCCAGACATTTATGAACAATGGTGCCAGATTGTGAATTTGTTCTTTAAACATAAATTAGTGCTGTCTCTGAGGGGGGAAAGTGTGACAATATTACAGAAAACTTAAAAAGTAAAGATCTTAGTGGATTAAATAAGAAAAATAGAGTTAAGATTCTAGTTCTGGATTGTAGAGTTGTGATCTTTGAGAGAGAATTAATTCCTGACTTTTTAAAAAGATGCCTAACTATCACCTTGTACCTATCGGTCCAACCTGACTTTATCAAGTTTTTAAGTATACCGTACAAAGCTGACTTGAAGTGACATAAGTACTTATTAGATATATACACATAAAGTCATAAAAACATATTTCCAATTAAAAGGCTAGGCTATTTCTCTATACTTTCCTCTTCCATAAACCTTAAATATATTACATTTATTAAAACTGACTGGACAACAGTAGTTGTACAATGAGTAGAAGACAGAAATCACGTACACAATAATTTAGGAGCAAATGGGTTTATTATAGATAGAACATATATACAAAGGCGTTGGTAGATTGACTCATGAGCTAAACAGTATAGCATTACCTACAGCAGTAGCATTTAGGGCTTAACAGATCTACTTCTGTTTGAATTTTTCTTTCAAGTTGTGATTTTTAGTATAAAAAGGCACTTGAAAATATGTACACATTTCATAAGCAGATCACTTACACATTTCATGCTGTTTACCCTGGCATGTACTGTATATATTTTTTGATTGGGCACTCTATCACAAAATATGAAAACCATAGAATATTTTCATTCAGATTTGCATATTAGTTTTGAGACACATGAATGGGTATGGTTTGTATTAACATATGAATCAAAGTAATTTCTTCCTCATCCCTAATATTGTTGTTCCCTCAATATATATTTCAAAGCTATTGTTAAAAGATTGCCATTGTTTTAATTTTGTTTCCTTTGTTTGAAAATCTAACATGAATCTTAAAGCATTATTCAAGATAGCAAAATCAGTCTGTTTGAAATTATATATCACCTCTCTATGAACAATATTTCTAAAGTTTTATTCTCCAATATATTTTCCTAATTTTAAAGGAAAGCAGACATATTGTCAGATGTTAGTTGTCAAGTTTCACACTTGCATTTATGAGCCCAAGATTCAGTAACTTTGCTTCCCCTTGGGACAATCAATGCTGCTCTTGATGTTTTGAGATGTTCTTATTCCATAATAAACACAATTGGGGCATATTGCACTAGTTGCATGCATGAGTGTTTAAACAAACATAAAGGAAGAATATTTTACAGGGTGGCTCAGGTTAAAATGAGATTGGAATAGGAAATTTTGAAGGCCCATTACTAAGGAGAATAAATAAGAGTAGTTAGACAGTCTGACTTGGTTAAGCTAGTTCCCTATATATTGGCTGTTTTCAAGTGAAGATCACTGAGGTGAGAATAAGGTGTTAGTAGGTTTGTCTTAGAAGTTAGTTTTTATCTATATTCCTTCTATTCATACAAACATTGTTTATGTATATGCTCTTGGGATTTTTGAAGTTGAGAGCCTTGAGGATTAGAAAAAGAAGAGCAACAGAAAGAAAATATTTTATTTATTGTTATCTTGCCTTTCTTATTTTTATAAATATCTAATGCAGTCATAATACCTAATACTTCTTTCTCCTTCTTGCCATAATAGGATAATAATAATAATAATACTTCTATTACTAATGATCACGATGGTGAAGATGGACACAGGGATGCTTAAGGATCCTGTTTGTAGGTTACTCACTAAGAGGTGGGTTAGTGATATGGATGAATAAGAGAAATCCTTATTCATCCATGTCATTAATGTACTTGTAGAATATGAAATAGGAAGACCAAAGGTTTAGGCAGCTGATAGTAATTTTGCATAGATACACTTTCTTTTCTAAATTATGTGTGTGTGAGAGAGGTAAGCGGAGGAGAGAGAGAAATCAGCTGCAGTAGTGGTAGCAATAGGGAAATAATGTTTGCAGCTGGGTAATTACAGAAGTCCCTAAGATCTGGGACTGTCAACCATGAACACAGATGCCTTCAAAGTTATGTTTTTCTTCTGTGTGAAAGTCACTGGCATGGAACAGATGCCTTCATTCTGAAGAAACTGAACACTGGATTCTGCCTTTTCTTTGTTCTCTAGGGACTGTTCCTCATCTATGATATTAGATAAGGGAGATGGAATAAAAAGGGAAAAGAAATATTTGTAGGGAATTTTCATAGTGTGATACACAATTCTCATCTATCTGCAATGCATTTTCTTGTTTGTTTAAAGATGAATTACTTATTGTGTTCATTGTGTAAAGAGTTTTTTTTTAAATTAGAGTTTCTTCGTGGTAAGTATTAAATCAGCAAGATTGGCACATGATGATTTATCAACCACCTGACTGCTTAGAATGTAGTCACCAGGCAATGGGCAATGTTAGATATGTAAGTAAGTACAAAATGATTACATGCAAAAGTCCTATGTTTATTATTTTCTATCTCCTAAAAATGGCAGACTTACTGTATCTGGGAGTTGTTGTACAAGTTTAAAAATCTGCAGCCTTTTCTTTTTGATACACTGACTGTTTTGTAAAAGCATCTATCCATCCATCCATTCTTCCTCCCTTCTCCACAATCGTAATTGTGAAGAAACACATTACAGTGAACAAAATGGGCCTTCTTTAATGAAATATAATAAATCAATTGCAATAACTACAATGTACTGAATCAAACTATATACAGTATATTGAATTCAAATGAGATTTATATCATGATTAACCTGACCTTTGGTTAACCGCATCTTTCAGTGAGATAAAAGTCAACTAAATTAGTCAAATAACTAAGTGTATCTAGTGTTTTTTTCTGTTATGGAATCCCATTTTCATTTTACGGAATAGTACAGAAATTGAGGCTCTTCCTTATCAGTACTTTGATTTTATTTGTTCAACTCATTTCTCAACTCGTTTGGGAATCCAATTACGTAACGCTGACCAAACTTTTCTAGTATGGTTTGTGCAAATGTTAATGGTGGAATCTCATCTTCTGTACTGATTCTGCTACTGTAACTTTGGATACTGGCCATTGAAAAACAGCCTCTTTGAATGAACTTGAAAATATATATTTTTTGCAGACACTCCAAGCTGTGGAATAATTCAGCGAGTTTTGCATTAGCTATTCTTTGTTAGCATGACTTTTCTCTGAGCTTATAAATATTAATTCATACCTAGAGGCAAGAAATTCCCTTTTTTCCTTTTAGAATTATTCTTAAACTATTTGAAATGTTATAATCCCCTTGTGTTGTTATATTTAGTTTATTTTCAGGTTTGTTCTTTAAATTATCACTGGTAGTGGTTGAGTGAAGTTGGCTATCTTCCAAACCAGCTGATCAACTAAAAATGTGATGCTTTATGTTCTAATTGCTCGTGGATGCTGAATCACTGTTCATAGTGAATTTAGCAATACCTCAGGTGTTCCTGACAGGAAGGATTCCGAAATTAAAATCTCTCTTTTTATTAACAAGTCTGGAATGCAGTATAAAGATCTTAAGGGGCTAGCATGATCTGCATTACTAACAAGCAACACATTCTGATCACTATTCGTAATGACAGAACTATGCTTTCTATGATATCAGAGTACAGTATAGGAGGATATAAGAAGAATATATCTTGAAATATCTTGAAGGATACAAGAAGGATATATCTTGCAATTACTATAATGGGAGCTAGGGCTAAGATACAATTAACTCAACAGGGGATTACTTCTGAGGATTGTATGTTAAATGTATAGAACAAAAAGCTAGGACTGGGCACCCTTGTTCCAATCTAAGTCTTTTGCTGAAGACTATCCACATGGTTGTTGTGAAAATAAAATGAAGTAGAAGAATAACCATGTATGCTGCCTTGGATTTTTCAAAAGAAAGAGGGAATTAACATTTATTTCATAAATAGAAAAATAAGCAAAAGCCAAAGACTTCTCTTCCTTTCCTCCCTTGAGACAGATCTCTTTGAAAGAGGCATTTTTAATGCCAGATTATCTATTCCTCCTTGTTAAATACAAGTTCTCTATTTTATGTTTCATTTTCCCTACCAGACCTGTTTCACTCTCAAATGACTAAGCTGGGGGGAGAGGGGAAGGGACACACAGGGCACAGGTATGTAGTTGAAATTTAGTTGGTCCATCCCTTAGTTTTTTTCCCCTCAAGGTTAAATAGATTTGGGCTGAACTTGGCATGCAAACGTTTTAAATTTGTGGTCAGCATTGTGCTTTGTTTTTACAGTTCCTGCACTACTTTTGTAATCTCTGCGTTGTGATACCAACTTTAAAGGAAGGGATAAAAAGCTCTCTATGATGGAATTATAGTAGCTACTTTAGTACATCAACTCATTATGTCCATGTCCATGTGATGGACTGGTTATATTTTGAAAAACAGATCTTCCTTTCAAAAAGGTGCTATTCTTGTTCCGAATTCTCATAATCAGAATTAAATATTTGTTGCTGTTTGTGAATTTCTTACTTTTTTCACTACATAGATGACTTCCATTCATTCATATGGTGGGAAATATATTGTAGTTAGTTTGAAAAACAACAATAGTGCAGACCTTCTGATATTGACCTTGTGTTGCAGATTTTATCACATTTATACTTTAACTGCCGATCATGAAAGAATTAAAGATTGGCAACCTATTGCAGTTTCTTGAAATTTGGGATGCTGTGGATCTCCAGACTACAGCCCATAACTTCCAATTGAACTTTAAATTTGGAATTTCTCTTTTGGAAATCACATTGAATATAATGTTGTTTTTTTTAAGGGTGTAGATAAGAAAGTTCAGGAGTGATTCTTTTTGGCAAAGCTTTTGCTTTGAGATTGACATACTATAAAGATATGCAGTAATCTACTAATACAATTAAAATATGAAACAATCTTTAATGGGGAAAGATGTATTCTCAATAAAAAGTTGAAATTGCAACAAAATCAAGAACGCAAATAAGATGAAGATATCGTGTACATGTATCTCAACTAGGAATGCCCAACTAGGAATATTCTTACTGTTCATAATCATTTCTCTGGATATGGGGTTATGAGCATTTCCTTCTAATAATAATTGCTGAGAAATATTCAGTTGATTATCGGTTGGTGCATACTTCCTGGCATTTTATAGATATACACCTATATACTACACTTTATAGTATAGTATGCGGTATCTATATGTAAGCACAATTTTAAAATAGAAAAAGAATAAAATTGAATGTGCATAGAGTACACATTATGTACAGACTATCCAGAGAAATGTTACTTCTATTTATATTGTTGGATTGTTTCTCCTTTGCAATATCTGTCCTAATCCAGCTCTAGTTACATAATGTTAAATATGATTACCTGCATTAGTATTGAATGGGGACAAACATCGCTTAAGTAATGTTGTACAAGCAAATATTGCTAGTCAGTTATATATTCTAACTGATTTATAATTTATTGTCCTAGCACTCTGCATATGTCACATGATCAAGAGTTGCATGTTTCACTCCACAATTACTAGACAGAAAGAAGTTACTGCATAGTCCAGCAACCAAGTATAAAAATAGAAGTTAATATATTATATGTAATAAATAAACCAGTTTCATCAAGGTATGGATCAATATTGGCTTGTTTAACTGAATTGCTCTTTTACCAATCACAGATGAGACTGCAATGCAGGCCTAAGTGAAGCGATTGCTAAAGTGAAACCACAATTGTGTTTAGAGTTTTAGTCCAGTTCTTCTTTGATTTACAATTGAAAATTGTAAATGTAAGGATTAGTTGTCAAGTTACTTTTTCATTAATCTCATAACTGCGAATGGTCACTAAGCGAAGACTGTCTGTACTTATTTGTACTTGGGACTATTTGACTTATTTGTACTTACTTGGAAACTTTCCAAGATTCAATCAAATTAACAAGATGTAGGTGAATAAAGTAAAATCCTGAAGTTTCCTAGTAGCTATTTCAGAAAGGGGGATAAAAATTAATATTTATATGCAGAACAGTTTATTAGATTCAGAGAATACAAATCAAAAGTACACATTCCTGGAAAAAAGATTTACTGTAATATTCAAAGACTGTATTTATTTTATTTTATTGTATTTATTTACTCAATCTCGATCTGATTATGTTGGAATGGTAATACTGTGACAAATGAGTAAGTATAGCTAGTCCTACTAGTATAATATGGTCCTTGTCAGGTTAAAAAAGGGATATGAAAATTTTGCTAATTAGGTCCCAGCATCTTTGGCTCAAGAGCAATCTATCTGGCTTCTGATGCATTTCTCACGTGATTTGCTCTTCCTGAACGAATTGCTAATCCTGTGTGTGCTTAGGTGATGAAGGGATTCCTGACAGTAAATAAGCAATGCAGGAATTGGTAACTACATTTGATTTTCTTTTATGTTGATTTCAATATGTGTAGTCTTTACATCCTATTAAATACTTTGAAAGATAAACTAATGTAAGAATGATTGGGCAGGTCCCGTGCCCTTCTTAAAACCTTAGCTCGGCTGAATATCTTACAAGGTAGTGAAGGGAATAAGATAAAAGTATTCCAACTCTAAGGTTAACCGATTTCAAATAGAATGCACTCTCTAGTTATTGCATTCTGTGCAGAAATAAATACATTTCGCATATGGTTAAGATTGATCACAAAATATTCTGCATGCCAGTGATTACATTCCCATCTGTGATTAAGCATTTCTGTCTGCATCTGGTTTTCACATTATATTTCTGTAACAAGAATCTTTTATATGGCAGAGTTCATTCTCTGTATTTTCTATTAGCTGCAGCTTGAACTACTGCACGGATCACAGATTTACACATATGGCTTTAATTACTTCATACCATTCAGAAAAAGTAATATTTGTTTGGAAATGCATGTTTTTCAGCATTTCCATGGTTATGCAACATGATGAGTATTTTTGAATAATATTCTTAGGGAGAAATACAAATTGTTGAATGTTTAAAATCCTTTTGAGTGGATTTTAAATTGGTCCAGACTTTTTAGTTTCAAGATTGTACATTAAGGAATAAAAATAGTATATTGCCTCCTCGCCTGTTTCATTTTTAGACGTAATAGGAAGAAAGATGGAAATATATGGGTTTTCAGAGTATATTTTAAAATTCTTATAATTGTTGCTGCTGCTACTATGACTATTATTTAAAATTGTATTTTAGTAGTACTTTAGAGGGCAGAGCTATTCATAAAAAGAATACTTAAGTTGCAATATATTTATTTGCAGGGAGTAAATCCAGTTAAATTTAATCGAACTTACTTCAAGTAGACTTATAAGGAGAGTATTTGAATGACATGTGCCTCAATCTTACACAGATATAAAAGATTAATGCCACTGAAACTTCAATAGTTCTTCATATAGATGTTTAGGATAGTTTTCTTGATAAAAAGACAGGATGCAAATTCAATAAATAATAAAATAATAAGCTTGAACTGTGGGTTGTGCAGTAGTAATGTATTTATACATATATAGAGAGAAACAAATATGTTTAATACAGGTAGCCCTTGAGTTACACATCAGGCTCTATTGTAACTTATGATAATTGTAAATTTGATCACCTGTGTGACTGACCAGATTTTATGATATTTTTTCCAAGTGATTGTAAACCGAACACAAAGGTTGTATACTGAACAATGCGTTCCTAAAGGGAACCCATGGTTTGCTATGCGCCAGTTTTGCCAAAAATCAAAGGTAAATGCCAGTTTGGGGCAAAATCATCATAAAATAAGGTCATGTGACTGTAGTACACTGCAAATGACTGTCAATGTGGTCCAGTTGTCAATGCCTGAGTTGTGGTCATGTGACCACAGGAAGCCATCAACCTTGAAACTTCAAATCCGGACTGTAAATACCCACCCCCATTGTAACTTCTAACGATCACTGAGTGACTGGTAGTAAGTTGAAGTCTACCTGTAATGCATCATTCTTTGCAAGTAGCTGCTGTGTATCATTTAAACAATTTTGGTACTTTAGTTTGAAGTATACCCTAATTAATTCTTTTACTTCGTATTTTTTTAAACCTTTGGTATTCAGGGAATGAAAAAATGGGATAAATTTTGAATAAATAAGTAAATATAGATACATAAAATATGATATGTTTTGCTTAGTAAACTTGCAAAAATTATATTTATTCAAAACTCTGTTTTCTAATATCTGTAATATTTATTTTATTATTTGCATGAAATCGGTATAATTAAACATATAGTCTTGATGTTCTGCTTTGGGTCTCAGAACACCATTTTGATAGTGATCTTGCATAATTTTTATAATATGTCATCTGCTAACTGTTTTCCTTGCATTAAAGATATCTGTGGAACCAATAAGTCAAATGATAATTGTTCTACATAATACATTAATTTATATGATTCAAAATAGTTCTTGAAACAGTCTATTAAGATATCTCAAGTGTAAACATCATTCTTCTGGGCTTGCATGGTTTTAAGAAGGTGGGTTTATAGCTGATAAATATTAGCTGGGCAAATTATGCTGCTTACAAGTTTAATAATAGAATTTTGAAAATGTTATAACAATACAAAGGTTATTGTTTTAATATAAAGGGTTACTTTTTATTAAAAACCTGGAAAATAATTCATTTGTGGCCTGATTCGTTTTTATAAATATTTAACTTCGATTAAAACTGTTAGAAATTTTCTTGCAAAGGAAGCATTGATTCGTAATGTAACCCTGACATCTCAAATATGGTATCTGTGAGAACAACTATGCCTACTAAGCCAGAGTATAAACTGTGCCAAGTGATTTCTAAGAAAGTGAATAGATTGATTTTTCACTTGCCAAGATTTTTAGACACACACATACAGAGGCAAGACAGGGCACTTGGTTTCTGATTCCAGCGTTTCCACCTTAATCTAAGACAGTGGTAGTCCATTTTTCAGACATCATAAATTTTTCCGACCAATAAATTCATAATTCATAATAAAAAAAGTTAAATACATTTGAAAAATAATGATCAGAGAACTTCCATTTTATTAATATAAAAGGCACCTATTTAATATAACAATTTAAAAAAACTTATTTAATTATAACAAAATCGTAAATGCTTATTTAATCATAACAAAATCTTTAAAGGTCGTTTAATTGTGACAAAATTATTAAAGTTAGTTGAATTGTTACAAAATAATTAAAGTTTATTTCAGTATTGCACATTTTTACTGTGATATTTGTTCCTGCTTGTTTGAATTAAGTTTATGGATTTTTGGCTCCAATTACATTACTGCAAGACGGAGAGCTATTTTTATTTCAAGATTAGACTGGTACTGAGTTTTAATTGCTGTGAGAGATGAAAATATCTTTTCACACAAATATGTTATGAAAATTGAATCAAAATTTTCATTGCTTTTTCACCCAGCAATGAATATTCACTTTTTATGGAGAGCCAGTTATTAAAGTCAACCTATTTGATGCCATTAAATATTGCAGTTAAAGAAAATACAGTAAAACCTTGGATTGCGACCACAATTTTTTTCCAGAAACATGCTTGTGATCCAGGGTACTTATATATCGAAGCGAATTTCCTCTTAAGAAATAATGAAAACTCAGATGATTTTTATTTTATTTATTTATTTAATTACATTTTTATACCGCCCTTCTCCCTGAAGGGACCCAGGGCGCTGTACAGCCATTTAAAAAACACTTAAGACATACAAACACATTTAAGAAGCAATTTAAAACTAATATAATTTCCGTGGCTGAATTTAAAAACCGCAATATAAAACCAATTTAAATCTAAAGTTTAAGATATTTTAAAATTATTCATTCCACAACCCAAAAATATTCATATAAAAATGATTGATACGAAACATAAAGTAAAAATAAAACAATAACCTGTACTTTACCTTTGAAAAGAAAAAAATGAGCAAAACATAAGCACCAATTCCTAACTTCCCTCTTTTAAATTGTTTAATAAAGCCAGTAGTAAAGGCCGCTGTTGGTTCTCGCATTATTGTTTCTTTTTCCACTTTCCTCAGTTTCAAAGAAATCAACAGACATATACTTGAGCAGAGCTCTTTGATGTTCTCTCCCCTCCCCCATTTTACCAAATGGTTCTGCTTCGGATTCAATCCGGAAGAATAGAATCCTTGATCTGTGGAAACTCCGAGCTTCATCAATAACTAATATTAACAGCAGGTCACCTAATGTGCAGATTAAAAAAAATAAAATAAGCGGGAGCACGCGGGAGTGAGATTTCACATGTGTGTGAAGAGAAACCTGATGCAAAGCACGAATACTGCACTTACGGACAGTCAAGGTGGATGCATACACATTTTCCACTCCTGCCAAATGGTAAAGTTTGACCAAGAGCTGAATGCCAACCCCAGAAGTCCAAAAGTGCAGAAACCGAGACAAATTTTGGAAGCAAAATAGTGGCCTTTCTGGATGCGCCTGGCAGATCCTTGCTCCCTGTACCGTACATTTGGCTTGCCTCCACAGTCCCACCACCCCGTCTCTACACACCTGAGGCTTGCCCGCCTCCCCTCTTTATGAATAGACACAGCTACTCCATTAGAGAAGAGACTCTGCCAAGTCCACCACGGTATCAATGCCAATATCAAAAGCTTGCAGCAGACCTGGCATTTTATCGGTTACTGGAGGAAAAATGCTTAGCAGGTCTGGGAGATGCCTTGACTCGAGGGAGAGCTGTGGGTGCAACAACTCAATCAGCTTGAGAATCGTGTGCTTCGTCTTCTCTCCGAAAGAAGCTGCTTCCTCGCTACCGGGCTGAAGATAGGGAGGAGACAAGAGAAGCTGCTTGCTGGGGAAAACTCTCGCCCCTGAAGAGAGGCTGCTTTTAAAGGCCGTAGCATTCCCCTGGGCATGCTTAATGATTCCCACCCTCAGCGCTGATTCCTCAGAGGTACTTTTAAATTAATGAAACCAGCTCTCCGAACGAGTCGCTGTAGTCCAATTCTTAAGGTTGCAAATAATGTCCAGATTTTTCTGCGGCCCACCAAAATCTTTTCACAGACCACCAGCAGTCTATAGATCGCTAGTTGGAGATCACTGATCTAAGATGCAATCTATCCCTCACTAAACCGGAGACAACAGAATCTGGTGATAAACTGGATTTCTCCCTTTTTCCAATTGTTCTTCAGTTTTTCCAATAGACTGATTTTTCAACAGGACACCATTTTTTATCAAGTCACTTGAGGGTGCAGGACAGAGGGACCAGGAAATTGTTCTTCCTGAAACTCTTTCTTTCTTTGTTCTTTTTAATTTTCCTTCTGGTTTTGCCCTCCCCCGTCCCTTATCCTCTGTTTTCTATAAAGCCAGGACCAATTGCCTTTTCAAACAGCAGCATTGTTGATGAAATACAACTGGAGGTTCTCACAA
>JANHFO010003232.1:106189-121171 GCA_032468095.1 Pareas carinatus
GGCTGCTTCCTGGCAGCCATTGTCCCTGTTATATATAAATAAATAAATATATAAATAAATAAATATATAAATAAATAAATAAATAGATAAATATATATAAATAAATAAATATATTCTATTTATTCAACCTAAATGCTGGATTGGAAGAAGATGAATGTGATTTAAAATTGGAGGAAGAAAGATTTATAGCTTGATGACACTATCTTGATAACTGAAAATGAAAAGGATCTGCCTTAGAAAAGATACTCAAATGCTGTGATGTGTCTATACTTACAAAAATCAGAATCATGTAAACCATGCCATTTCCAATAACACTCTATGAAAACGAAAGTTGGATTTTGAAGAATCAAATTAGGAGGAATATTGATGCTTTTGAACTTTTGTGTTGGAAACAAATTCTGAAAATACTGAGGACAGCCAACGAAACAAGCAAATGAATAATTAAACAAAGTAACCCAGAATTCTCACCTGATGCACAAACGACTACACTGTACTTCAGACATATGAAATAAAGACATCATTTTCTGAAGAAGACTCTAATGTTGAGAAAGGTGGAAGGAAAGAGAAGATTAAATAACTAGTAGCAAGGAGGATAGACTCAATTGTGGTGGCATTGATGCTGCCATTGGAAGACCTGATGACCCAAATTAGGGACAGATCATCACAGAAGAAAACTATTTATGTGGTCACTAAGAATTGACAATGTCTTGATGGTGCCTAATCAAGCATTGATCCGGTCAAGATATTTCAGAATTTAAATGGAACCTACATGAGAGAGATGACACAAATTACTTTTATCAGTAAAAGCTTGCAATCATTATCCCATTAATTGCAAGTACATTTTAATCTGTGACATGGCTTCCTAAAAGTAGTAGCATGAGGGAAATTACATTTTGGAAAAGGAACCTTTAGAAAAAGGAGAAGGGTGATGTAAGGTTGTAACAGTGTGAAGCATATTGCCTTTTCTCATTCTGCATGATGAGGGGGGAAAAGTTGATTATATTTATATACAATATTTACTGCACATACATTTATTACAGTGCTTCTACTCCTGAAAAATTAATTTGATTTAGTATCCACCCCAAGCTTTGAACAATCCCATCTCTGCTGTTTTTTTAAATAAATTTTTTTTTCAAGCTCTGGGTTAGGTTGGAGTATGTTCCACATGAATAAGATTGAGTCTTTATTGCACATCTGTTTCTTACAGACAAGGACTTTTCTTTTCTTTTCCTTCCTTTCTTTCTTTCTTTCTTTCTTTCTTTCTTTCTTTCTTTCTTTCTTTCTTTCTTTCTTTCTTTCTTTCGATTTGTTTAGATGCTCATCTCGTATCTGTGACTCTGAGCAGCACGCAGAATTAAAAACAAGCATATAGCACAAGCAGTAAAAAAAATTCAAAAATCAACAACTACCATAATATGCCCCTTTAAAACAGAATTTAAAAACCAATTAAAAATCAAAATTAAAATTGAGAAGCATGAAAAGCAAGCAAGTCAAAATCATGATTCAGTAAGTGTAGTCATCTAGCAACCTCTGAACCATAACCAGATTACAGACCAAGCAAGAATGAAGCGGCGAAGTAAAATCATATTCTAAATTATTTTTTAAAATATTGAATTCTTTTAAAGGCATCTTTATGGTGATTGTTTACTAGGTTGGGCCTCGCTCATTCCACTCATATATGTCGTTGATTAGTGCATTTTTTTGTGCCTAAGGATGTTGATGAGTACCTTCTTTTGTGCCTAAGAAGGCATTTATGGAAGCTGTGGGGAGAAGCTGTGATCCAGGGCTGGTTTTGAGGATGAAAAGTCCAAGCCCTTGATTGAATCATCTGTTGTTACACATTTGACATTTGAGTGTAGGCAGTACACAGATTTATCCTTTCTTCATGCTATAGCTCCTCAGCAACACAGTCTTCAATTTTCAACATTTTATTTAGTGACCAAATTTGCTACAGCAGTGAAAAAGTGACTTAATGCCATTTTGCAAACTTATGACCATTGCAGCATCCCCATGGTTACGTTATCAAAATTCAGACACTTGGCAACTGGCTCATATTTATGACAGTTGCATGTGTTTTATAAGCCAAGTCATTGGGGAAGCTAGATTCACTTAACAACCATGTTACTAACTTAACAACTGTACCAAGAAAAGTTACAAAATGGGGCAAAACTCACTTAACAACGTCTCGCTTAGCAACAGAAGTTCTAGGCTGAACTGTGGTCGTAAGTCATGCAAACAGTATTACAGAAAGTAGAAACTAAAAAGAAGAGAACATTTCAGAAATGCTATGAAATAATCTCCAGTAAAATCACATTAATTTCTTCCTTAATCCCACGAAATTATCACAGACACTTCCCACTAATAGTTTTTAGAGGAGGTCTACTTGTAATGCAACCTTCTTCTCACCTCTAGGCAGAAGCCTGGATTCATTTGCTTTAAAGTAGCAGCCTGTAACCTCTTACTTGTAACCTGTTCTTACAAACATGTTCAACTGTCTTTGAGATTGGTAGACCTATCTGGGCAGTTTAGAGAAAGGTTCCAAGCCATTTAAACTTAAGGAAGAGATGCAGTTCTAGTTCTCGTCCAAATGAATGCATTATATGTTTTTGGCTGCTTCTACAAACAAAGGATAGCCATCAATTACTTCTGGTTTTTTGTTATTTTGAGAAGCGACCATTTTTTTACAGGATTTCTCTTTGGCTATGACCGCTCATTACCATTCCCTTGCAGAACTTAACCAATTTGAGCTGTATTGGAATGAAATTGGAATGAAATTACCAAGATTGCTATCAATTTTTCTTTCTTGTCTCAGTTATGGGAGAAAGGCAAATATGTGTTGAAAAATTGACAGGTGAAGCGGTGGATAACCTTGAGATGAAGTGGGAGGAGCTATTTTGGAATGCTATGTGAGTCTCTTCCTGCTTCATCCCACTCCTTTCCTATGCTCCATTGGCCTCTGAGAGGTGAAATAAAACTTTAGTTGCAGTAAGATTATTCTTCATATCTAAACACAATTTGATCTAGTAATTAGAGCATCCAACATGGAAATTTTGACCACCTTTGCCAGCTTAGTTCTAATTCCTAATAGTTTCTTTTCTGTTATTAGTAATCTTTCTACTTCACCTTTGTTTCAGAATCAAAGTTAGATTTAAAAATTAGTAACACTGTCTAGGATAACTCAGTTTTTTATTATTGCTTTTGACATTATGCACAGATTTCCCTCGTGATACATTGCACATCTAATTCTGTTCAAAAGTAATATATATAATTATGGCCAGTGATTGATGCAGATTTTGAAAAGAACCTTTTTAAATGTCCAATGTAGCATGCAGTTATAGTGTTTAAGATTTAAGATTTGGCATTTCCTCAGTTCTGCCAGATTTACACATTGACAAGGAATCAGAGATGTCCAAATTAAGTCATGTTTTGTATGATTCCCCAACCTCATTCCACCAACTAGAGGATTTCATTGAAACCCCGGGAACTAATAGAAGTTTATAGCAAATCTACCAAAAATTCTTGTAATTAATTTATAATTAAGATATAAAGATTATTATTATGCACCATCATTTCAAAATAGTTTAGATTCATTTTTAAAAGGTTGAAAAGTAGTTTACCAGGTTGTTTGAAATAGTGTCCTGTGAGATATATGAAATAGTGTTGTGTTCACCTAACCAAGTGGTTTATAGTCCTTCCTATACCTTGCCCAACTGCTCTGGGAATTTAGGTTGCATGGTAAATGGAAGGTAATTGCAAGGAGTTGGAAAATACAACTCTCATTATATTAATAGAATACTTTCTCTATAATATTGGATATAAACCTTAAGGGGCAACTAATATATCAGAATAGCATGTTCTGTTGTCTAGTTGAATAATAAATGAGATCTTTGCCTTGAAGACTGTACAATTCATTCAGACCACCCACACCTTCCTTCCTTCCTTCCTTCCTTCCTCTTTTGAGGTCAACCCATTAGTCAACTACTCTAAAATGGGAAGGCAATATGTTGCCATTGTGTTGTAAGGAGAAAAAAATTGCTTTTTCAGTTCCGAGGAATTGAATTGGAGGGATATCTTGTGATTACCTTTTCACAACTGGAATATAACTTTCCTTTCCTTCTTCCATATACCGCTCCCTCTCTGTTCCGTGTCCAGGCTCATACATGTTTTCAGATCTGTGTACCTGGAATACATTCTACAACACTTCAGCATGAGTGTTAGCAGAATGCAAAACAGATGGACCAGCAATTGCCAATGTTATCTTCTGGCCAGCTCTGGCAAGTCTCTCTTCTCTCTCCTTTCTTGGCATGGCAGAAATATCTGCCTTTATTTAGGACAGCCAGTATTCCCTGCCATGCCTCTTTTCCTCTGGTGCATTGTAGGCTAAATGCTATTTATTTCCTTGCTGCTGAGGCGGTAGGTGAGTGCAACAAACAATTAACATTTCCAAACTTGTTCCATTTAAGTTTACTTACCTTGCCTATTAAATATTTGATCACAGTATAAGCCAAGTGATCTCTTCTCCCCGAGGGAACATTGTTTTGTTTGCAACACTCATCTTCACCCATCTTTGTAAATGTCTTAATATTTAGTTCCACAGTTTGCAAAGTGCTTTAATTTTTAGGTTTAATTCTATAAAAACTCTGTTAACTCTGTTAAATTCTGATAATGAAATGAGGATTCCCACTCTTTATTTTCCATTATAAAACTCTTAAAAGCAAGAGCATATCTTCCCTTAAAAGAAATTTTGAAAAATAAATGCTTGATTGTCTACTGAATTTAAATTATAACCTGAAGGAGGCAGAGCTTTTGCAGATTGCAGTTTCTTTCTGGAAAGTGACAAATTCAAACACGAGGATGTTTTCATATTGTTCCCACTCACTTTAGTGGGGTTTCCATTGGATTTAATTGTTTTGGATGCCATTCAAAAATGTTTTGTTCCCCCACAAGTCATATCCTCTTATGCCTTTGATTTTTTTAAACAAATGTTGATAGAAGGATTTTTTTTCATTTGTTTTACCCATTATGAACTGTGAAATAACTCATACATGAAATCAAACTTAATTTAGTTATATTTATTTAAGTGTTGCTATTTGAATCACTGTCATTTAATGATTAGATTTCTTGCACAGGCTTTTTAATTCGATACCATGAAATTTAGCTTCATCTTAATATTGTATCTTCTGCCAAGGAAAGTGGCTAAGGGACCATCTTTACAGCAAATAAAAACAATTGGAAAGAGAAAAATATGAAACAATTTTTTGCCTTTTTACTTTCATAGTGATTTTTATTACATTGCTTTAATAGTTTGATTTCTAAAGTCTAAATGACAAATTATATTTACTAATTTTTCTCTATCCACCGAGATAACTTGATACAGTATTTTCCCAATGTTCTTATAAAAAGTAGCGGTTTTATGCTAGTAAGTTTGCAAAGCATGTAACATTATCCCTGACTAAACAACCTTCTCAGATTTTTTTTCCTCAAATGTCAGATTTGATGATTCAGAGACTACAAAAGAATCCAAACAATCCACTGTATTTAAGAATAAATCACAGTTAATTTCCAGATGTTATGTGGAATATTAACCATGCTATTAAGGATTATGTGTGGTGATTTGTAAATGCTTTCATCTTGCTCAGATCCTACAGCTACTAGGTTGCTTGCTGTGTGCATGTATCAAGTATAGGGAGGGGGGAAGTATAGGAAAAAGACAATCTTTTCAATCAATTTTTAATAGTCTATTAATATCATGAAAAAAATTGTGTGATCACGACCTATATTCAGGAGTCAGAGAGGTTTCCAGTTTTACAGGTAGATTTTTAAATTTAATTAAGGTTGATGTACATTAAAGTACAACCTTATATGTCATATATAATGACATATATAATGCTTTCATGGCCAACTTACAAGCTACATCGCCAGCAGTATTTAATCAGAATGAATCTTGCATCAGGTCTCAAATGTACTAACTTTAAAGAATTGCTGCTGCTTCATTATGAAACATGTTTCAGTACAGGGACATAGTTAAACTTGATTGTTTGTATTCACTGGTGTGTTTTTGCTATAGGAACACCCTTTCGCTCAAGCAAAGGAGAAGATAGTTCTAGCAAGCCAAATCAAAGACTAATTTTTGTTAAAAGCAATGCATTGGAAAAACTGGTGGAATATGCCCCTGCATGTACAATCCAAACTCTTAATTGTGAAGAACTGAATCTTTCTAACTTCCATGGGTTTTACCGTGTTTGGGCACAGAATGGCACTGGCAAGAAAATACAATAGAGTAAACAACAAATGCTAAAGTGTTGTGTAGCTGATCTTAATGAAAGAATCATAATACCAGAATTTCTCACTTTGTTATTAATGGTCTTCTTGTTAAGGCTATAATCTCATTATACTAAGCATCATTCCTCCAGGTACACTACCACCTGAATTCAAATAAACAAGCGTTAAGGATAATGCTATCACATATTCTGTTTATTTTCAAAAATGAAAAAAGGAGTCTGAGTTAAAGAACATTTCCCAATCCCAAAGTATATTTGTACATCTGAGAACCCCAAAATGCTATATTTCTGTAGCTGGTATTATTGCTGCCGTTGTTTTCTTTACCTCTTTGACCAAGTAAACTTTTTATCTATCTATTACAGATCGCATTGAGAAGCATTCCACAATGCCAGATTCACCTGTGGATGTGAAGACGCAATCCAGGCTGACCCCTCCAACAATGCCTCCTCCCCCAACTACCCAAGGAGCCCCAAGAACCAGTTCTTTCACACCCACAACATGTAAGGCAGAAACTTCATTGACCAATAGAAGTATATTTAACAAAGCGAACAACATAAAAGTATCGTCTAAGAACAAAAATTACCCTTGTTTCCCTGAGAACAAGACTGGATCTCATATTATTTTTTGCTCCAAAAGATGCATTAGGGGTTATTTTCTGGTTAGGTCTATTTTGGGGGAAATACGGCACTAGATGTATCCGCCTAGCTGATGATCTTAACTGGGACTTATTTTAGGGGCAGGGCTTATATTATGGGCATTCTGAAAAATCATCCTAGGGCTTATTTTCTGGTTATGTCTTATTTTCAATGAAACAGGATATTGGTGTTTTGTAGGTAAAATGTACACATAAAGTAGTAAAGTTCACTCACACCATGTAATTATACTGTACTTATATATATGTGATAAGAAAAGTGAAGCTGCAGCAAACATCTTGATCTTTCCTCTGACTTTAATGCTCTCATTTTGGATAGCAAGAGATAAGAGACAAAACAGTTTTTCTAAAACCAAGAATCATATTAATTAGACAATTAATTGTCCCATATACCAAACTAATCTCCAGCATTGCTTATCTTTCTTTCCAGCTCTATTGTGAACACTATAGTTTGTTTGCCTTGTAGCATTCTGAATAAAAGTTTACACTGATAGAGAGAAAAATCAACTTTTTTGAAAACCAAACTAGCCAATTTCCAATTTACTACGTTGGTATATCTATCTGGCTGATTGTGGTAGGTTTAAAGCTAGCTCATTTTTAAAAGCAGCTGGATGGGAAGTAGTGCTTCAGTTTGTAGTAATTGTAACTCAACTTCTCTAACCACATAATGACAGGCATGCTATTATATATTTCTGTTTTTCCTATTCTATTTTCAGGAGCATTGTTTCTCCTCTGTCAGCAGCTGTCTGGTTTTATCCCTATTCTTAGAATATATTGTGATAAGTAACATCTGTATACTTGCTCAGATAGGAACACTGCCAGAAAAAAACCCATCAAGATATACGTCATCTTATTTCCCTATATTAAGAGGAGGTTATTTAAAGACTGAAAAGTATTGTTATAACCTCAACAAGTAGATATATTAAAAATATATGCATCATGAGTTCTTTCAGATTAGAAGGGGAAGGTTGTGCAGGCACACACACACACACTTGGAAAAATAAAAATGCTAGCTACACAACCCAGGTCCAGGTAATCCAATTTCTCATCTGTAAAGGTTCATTAGGTTATAAATTTTCAAATGCCCAGTGTGATTATGGACCCTTTTTCTCTTTTCAAGTACTTCCTGCAATGAAATTATAATCACAGAATTTTGCTTCACAATATTGATGCTCTATATCAGGGGTCCCCAATCTGTGAGCCCTGCCCACTACTGGGCCACGACCTCTCAACTGGGCCACATGAGCGCCACATTCCGCTCAGTCCACTCTCTCACCCCGTCCCTCACCCCAGCTCACCCCACCCCCTCGGCCTGCCACTTGCCGGTCCCTTGCCCCAGCTCACCCTGTCCTCACCCTACTCGCTTTCCCCAGCTCACCTCGGTCACCCTGCCCCTTGCCCCGCTCGCACACACACGTGATTGGCACGTACACACATGTGTGCACCCATCCCTGTCTGTCCACCCTGCTCCAGGCCACCAACCAAAAAAAGGTTGGGGACCCCTGCTCTATACTGTAATGAGAGTAACATCTTTAGAACCTTATTCACCTTGGTTTGAGTCCCTCAAAACCCTCTCAGTCTGGAATATTTCATTATCCATTAAAGAAGTCCTTATAAAAAAAAGTTACATCCTTAAAATTGCTCAGTTAATTCATGCTAGATTATGAAGCCCAGTTTTGAAAGCCTGCACACTTTACATAATGTAACATGTTCAGGAACCAGATTTTTATACATAGAGCCATACAACCAACACACCTGGGAATTTAAGAAATGTGATCAGACAGCAGATACATTTTAAAAAGAAAACCGTGTTTCTCTTTTACTCTTTCTCATGGAAGCCAAGAGAGAAAATGAAAAACATACAAGTTTTGAGTCACAGTTTTAAGGAATGTGCTCAGTTCCTTATTTTAAACCCACAAGATTTCAACATGATGTAAATAGTAATTATTAGTACTAAAAGTCTTTTTGGATAAACTCCATAAAGATGTTGCTTTGAGAAAAAAATGGGAAGAGTTTCCTAGGTATGCCACCTTAATCTTCTAGAAAAAAAGTCAACTATAATGTAATCAATACTTATATACATGTGTACATTTTAACAGAATGCTTACTTTGGTTTTCATTCCATTAAAATGTATCATGTGCTCCTATTGAAGCCAACAATTATAATTGAAAAACTATATGCATGCAAAGTTTTAGAAGTTCCTCCTGAAAGACAATAGGAAGCTGTATATTTGTATCATATTTAAAATGTACCGAAAAAAATATATAGTTATTCAATATGTTCTCCTTTTTTAGAATTAGATTAACAGTAGGCCTAAGAAAGAACTGAGAGACTCATTTGAATTTTGAAAGCATGTGGGAGAAACTCTCAAAAAATAGGTGGAATTGATTGTTTGCAAAACGTCTGCTGTGATTGATGTGGTTTTGCAACTAATCCTCTGCTACCTCAATTTTAAATTAAAGTCAAGTAGGATAGAGAACTTGTAAGTAATCGCTCAAAGAATCCACAGACCTATTTCTGAGAATCTAATATAAGAGAGCTATTGCCCAATGCTTTTAAAAAAAAATCTAAAGCATTTACTGCAATTTATCTACAGTATATTTACTATTTAGGAAAACAAGACGTTAGCAAGCTAACAGAATAACAGAGTTGGAAGGGACCTTAGAGGTCTTCTAGTCCAATCCTCTGTCTGGGCAGGAAATCCTATACCAGTGATGGCTAACCTTTAAGCACCGAGTGCCCAGATGAGTCGCAGCTAATGAGTCATGGGCTCGTGATGTCATCACCTGGCACCTCTATTCTCTTTCTGAGCATGCTCATGACCCGGTGACTTCATCTCCTGGCGCCGCTAGTCCTTTATGAGCATGCTCAGCTCTGGGGCGATGCTGGGACAACTTGGGTCGCGTGCCAGCAGAGAGGGCTCTGTGTGCCCGCTGTGGCAAACGTGCCATACCTTCGCCATCACTGTCCTATCTCATTTCAGACCAATAGCTGTCCAATTGCTTTAAACCATTGCATTTCATCATTTATTTGTACAAAATACTGCCTTCAGAAGTATTCTAACTTAGGAAAATATGAAGCTGAAAATATTCTCTGTGTTCTTTCCTTTTTTAGTAACTAATGGCACGAGCCATTCACCAACAGCTTTGAATGGGGCTCCTTCCCCACCAAATGGCTTTAGCAATGGCCCATCTTCCTCCTCTTCCTCGTCTTTGGCTAATCAGCAACTACCACCAGCTTGTGGAGCTCGGCAGCTTAGCAAACTGAAGAGATTTCTTACAACCTTACAGCAGTTTGGCAACGACATTTCACCAGAGATTGGGGAGAGAGTGCGTACTCTTGTGCTAGGACTTGTGGTAAGTGAATTAAATTACGTAATGACTGTGAATTTATTTATTTCTCTTCAGCCTTTGCTTGACTCCCTTTTATTTATATACCTGACAAGAAGATAAGTGGTACTTACATTTTATTTATTTCATTTGTACCCCAGCATTCTTCCAAGGGGCTCAAAGAAGTGTTTTTAGCCTGAGCTATCCTGTTGAGGCAAGTAAGTCTTAATCATAATGATTTGCCCAAACCTTGAACCCTGTTTGAACCCTGGATTTCCATAATACTCTAAAAAAAAATCTTCATATTTCATGATTTTAGAACTAAGGACTCTCCTCCACATAGTATAATTGCAATTTAAGAACATAGAAGGAAAGTACTTAATCACACAGAACAGATTTAATTAATGGACTTGGCTAGCACAGGATAAGGTGATGGGCATTAAAAGAAGATCAGGTATCTTCATGGATCTTAGATCTCTCATTAGTTATTAAAAACAATGTAGGCATTTGCAACCTATTCTGTTAGATTTCTAAGCATATTTTTCTCCAGAAAACTATAGTTGTGCCACCATGAAAGGAAAACAATGGATTTTATGGTCTGATTCAGCTCACAACCTATGTTTTTACACTGTTGAGCCACATGCTCTATTTAAATGAAGGATGTGGGTTTATTAGTGTTTTTATGTCTCAGCTACCAATATTGAGTATAGGTTTTAGCAGAGCCTTCAGATATTCCTTGATTTGAATTGTGTATAAACAATGGAGAATCATGAGGTATTCAGAGGTGATATAGGTAGTCCTCGACTTACAACTGTTTGAAGTTAGAATGGCACTGGGAAAACTGACTTATGATCATTTTTCACACTTATGACCATTGCAATATTTTCGTGGTCATGTGATCAAAATTCAGATGCTTGCTGACTGGCTCATATTTATGACAATTGCAGTATCCTAGGGTCATGTGATCGCCTTTTGTGACCTTCTGACAAAGTCAATGAGGAAACCAGATTTACTTAACAACATCGATACTAACTTAAAAACTGCATTGATTTACTTAACGACTGTGGCAAGAAAAGTCATAAAATGGGGAAAATTCACTTAATTGTTTCACCAAAATGTTAGGCTCAATTTTGGTTGTAAGTTGAGGACTAACTTTACTGAGAATAGCCTTCAACATGGCAGCTACAACTTATACTGAGCTTACAAGTGATTGGCACACACTCTTCACTGTATGAATAGAGATTGAATCTCTAAAAATCTTTATGGAGAACAATATATAAAAATGGCACTATATATTGAGTTATGTGTAGGTCACTACTTACTGTCTTGAAGCTTTGTACCAATAGTAGTATGAGTAATAGCTGTCATGCAGAGACAATTGACTGTTAAATAGATGTTTCTGCTAGTTTGGTACTTTCCCCAGACTTATTATCCTTGTTCTGTTTATCATACATGAGGTACAAACATGACTGCATAAAGACATGAAATTAAATTAAACCAGATCTTTTTCCTCCCCCGGAACTAATGTAATCTTAAGGGTAATCTGAATTACAGAAATGCAACAACAAAATAGTGGTAGTATTTTTATACTATATTAATGTAATGGTTTTTGTGAGGTAAAGTGAATGCTACAAAATTATTAATACAAAGCAGTTAAAAACTTTTCTCTGTGTAAAATACTGTAGGCCTAATGTATAGTGCCAAAACATTTTTATTATCCATTTTACAGAGTCAGGTTTTTTTTCCATTCAACAGAACTCTACTTTGACAATTGAAGAATTTCATTCCAAACTGCAAGAAGCCACTAACTTCCCACTGCGACCTTTTGTCATCCCATTTTTAAAGGTATTGCACAGATCATTGATCTGGAAACTATTTTAAACCATATCATTGCTTGGTCACAGATGTGTATTATAGTTCTGCTTTTTAAGAGAGTGAGGAAAATGATTCTCATATTTAAGGGCTCCATTCTTAGTGGAAGTGGGATAAACTATTTTAGAGTAATTATTTTCTATTGATTCATTGCTAACTAGACAGAATTTGTCAGCTCTGTAACAGCTATTTTCAATGTTGTAAAGCACTGTTATAAAATCATTTTTCAGTTGTGCTACCTCATCATCTGTTCTTTCCATTTTCTTCTGTTGTGTATGTTTGGTTGATTGACAGAGCTTCCTTCACGAGGTCTAGCTCCATTGATCCAACATCCTGCAAATCTTGGTTTATTATCACTAGCAGTAAAAAATGAAGTCACCTAATAATGTTCCTGCTGTTTCAGTAGCAGGGTTCAAGCTAAATTTCCTGATACTCATATTTAATAGGGTGGAAAACACCAGCTTCACAATATCCTATATTCACTATTCTTAAGATAACTGAGACAAATAATGGGAATAGTGTAGCATGCTATGGATATACACTATATTGAGTCAACACATCCAGTTAATCCTAGAAGAGAACTAAATTGAAAGAGACTGATAGCTACCCAATTTTTGTATAAGCAGTGGTAGCTCTTTGGCACTATATATATAGGTAGTTCTTGACTTACAGCAGTTTGTTTAGTGACAGTTCAAAGTTACAACGGCAATGAAAGAAGTGATTTATGACCATTTTTCACAGTTATGACCTTTACAGCATCTCCATGACCATGTGATAAAATTTCAGATGCTTGCCAACTGGTTCATACTTATGACCGTTGCTGCCTCCCAAGGTTACGTGATCACCTTTTACGACCTTCAGACAAGCAAAACTCAATGGGGAAGCCAGATTCACTTAACAACCAGGTTGCTAACTTGTCAACTGCAGTGATTCATATGATAGCTGTGGCGAGAAAGGTCGTAAAACGGGACAAAAATCATTTAACAAATGTCTCACTTAACAGTAGAAATTTTGGTATCCATTGTAGTCGTAAATCGAGGACTACCTGTATTGCACTGGAAGCTAACTAGTAACTGGTGCAGCATATGAATCAAAAGTGTTATATGGACATACCCAATCTTGCCTGGCCATTGCATTGAGCGACCTTCAAGAGCCCTTGAGAGTTTATTCATTTCATTTCACACATGACCTGATGAAAACACAATGGCCTGGAAGCTCACATCTACTCTTCTCTGAAACTTATACAGTTGAATCTTAACAAGTCCAGCCATCAAAATAATGAAAGCAGAACCATACTGCACGCTTCACTTTGCATATGCATGTCTGCAACATCGCAGCACACAGACAAAAGAGGTGAAACTTTTTCAAAGCAATATCTTTAATCTAGACAACTAGATAAGACCTGGTGATTTGGCTCATCATATATTGCATGTATTGTGTCAACTGGTCAATAGAAAACCCTTTTTCATCCTCTCGCATTAGGAAACCAGATGTCTTGAGCTCTCCCTTCCTCCTTAGATACTGTTCAGACTCACCAGCTTCCTACAGCAAGGAGCTAGTGATCTGAAACAAAATCATTCAGCAAGAGTGAAAGCCTCATTACTTCCCACTTCCTTCAAGCAAACTTGATCAAGATTTCTATGAGGAAGGGCTCTTCAATAAATATCTACAGGAAACATTTTCAGGCTTTCCTCATATGTCATATTACTCAACGTGCCATTTGCAAAATATTCACTGTCTCATATCGAAATTCAGTTTGCTCCATATGGTGCCAAAAAGGGGGAAGCACTGGCTCTACCAAGCTTTTTTTTTATAAAAATGAATACAAGGGAAACCACGCAGACCACGGGTCATAGGGATTCCCTCAGTTACATGGAATAAGCAATGCTGATTTATTGAACTTTTCTTTTCCTGGGAAGCAGTGGGGTGGAGCAAAAAATTTAAAGACCTCTTTCCAACAAAAACAAAAAGCAAATATCTAATCCCTAAAAAGAAAAAGAGGTTAAAAAGGAAAGGTTGTTTGCTACAGAAATATCTTGAAGTTTTGAATTCCCAGACTTTCCCTCAGGCATTGGGTCTGGATGGTAATTGAGCCTAGTGTATAAAGCTGTTGTTAGTTGGGGTTTTTTTTACAATAGAGTATTCAGAACCTTGCTCAGTTATATTGTTTTATTGATATTTAAATTGGGGATAAAGATATTTAAGCTATTGTTTTTACTTTTGTGTTATCAGTTATTGACTTGTTTTTTTTTTCAACACAATCAATTTCTTTCCCGCCTTTTTGTTTTTATAAATACCTCAGGGTGGTAAACATACACAATACTCCTTCCTTCCTCCTATTTTCCCCACAACAAGAATCGTGTGAGAGAAAGTGACTGTGGCCCAAGGTCACCCAGCTGGCTTTCATGGCTAAGGCGGGACCTGAACGCACAGTCTCTGACTTTCTAGCCCAGTGCCTTAACCACTAGACCAAACTGACACTCTATGTCAGTGATGGCTAACCTTTTAGACATCGAGTGGCCAAATGAGTCCCTCCTAATGAGTCACGGCTTGTAATGTCATCGCCTGGCGCCACTACTCTACTTCTGAGCATCCGCAGGGCCTCGTGACATCATTGCTTGGCACCCTCCTCCTTTTTGAGTATGTTCATGTCAACTTCCAGATCTCATCGCCTTGCAGCTGGGCCCTTATCTATGTGGCTGGGCATGTGATGAGGAGGGAAGGCGGGGACGCAGATTGTCACCGTGGGAAAGAGCTTCCCAGAGAAGCCCAGATTCAACATGGACCTTGAATAGGTTGCACTTCCTATAGAGTCTGCTCCCTAGAAAATAAATAGCCTTAAAGAA
>JANHFO010003232.1:138589-156875 GCA_032468095.1 Pareas carinatus
CGTAGAGCTTTGAAAACCCATCTATTTATACAGGCTGGACTAGCCTGACATGTACCTCCTCCCTGCCGCATATAAATATTTGATTGGTATTTTAAATTAGTTTTTAAATTGGTTTTATTGATTCGACCCCAGCCATTTTCATTATCTATTTTTTAGCTGATTTTAACTATGTGTTCTATTTTGTATAATGTTTTGTTTTATGTTATTGTATGCTGTTTTTACATGGCTGTACACTGCCCTGGGTCCCTTCGGGGAGAAGGGTGGTATAGAAGTTTTAACAAATAAATAAATAAATAAATAATTCACCCAATGTAATAATTTACTAATAATAGGTATACAGATATAAATAAAGCTGCATTTTCTTCTATGAAGAAGCTCAAGGAATTGGGAGAAATATAATGAGTTAAAGTTTCTTTTATCCAGCTGTCAGTTCGTTTTACTTATCAACCTGCATTTACTCTTTCCATACCTACAATGTTAGTGATTTCTGTAGCATCAAATTCCCATATGATCTGCTGAATTCCAAAATGCTTCCTACTAACAGGATTATAGACTTTCCTGCTCTCGAAGTTGATTAAGCTGATTTATATTACTTTGACAATAGGACGTCATCTTAATATGTAAGGATCTTGTGAACTGAGTAAAATAATTGATTAATGATATTCATTGTATATGGTATACCAAATCCATCACAGTTTGAGGCATATTTTATTTTGTTGTTGTGGTTTTCTGTTTTCTTACAGCTCTGAACAGATATAGTCTAGTCTAGTAGTTAGAAAAAAATCAATGAGTTCCTTCCATTCTCTAAAGGTGTGATTATCCTATTGTCACTTGCAAAGTAAAACATTAATATCCAAGCGATGCTTTTACCCTTCTGTTGATCAAAAACTACATCTCAGGTACAGAAGGATTTTGTCAATGTTGTTTCAAAGCTACTACCTATTTTTAGAAAATAGAACAGAAGCAAATGTATCTTTTTTTAAAAAATTAAAAGAATGGATCAAATAAATTTATCACCAATGAATGTTGATATTGGACATAATTTTAAAATAGAATATTAATTAGCTAGCTCACATCCAGGAAAAGATAATTGTTTATGAGATACAAGGACTATTTATAAGATTTAGTCAAATGTATCTTTTTGATAGAATCAGTGTTGATTACAACAAAGCATTTGACAGAATTCTCTGTGAAATTCCTTTGGACAAGGTGGCAAAATGTAGATTATCTGATATTATTTGATTAATGAATTTGGTTAAATAACTATTTCTAAGAAATGTCTTGAATGTATGCTTCAGATCTTTTTTGTAGACTCTGTATGGTTTCTAGTGCTATGAATTAAGTGAATAAGAGTATAGAGTATATATATAGAGAGAGGTCACATGGGTGGGAAGGACCATTGACACAAGACAGTCAGGATTCAAACATGATGACCAGCTAAAACAGGGGTGTCAGACAGGCGGCCCGCGGGCCAGATACAGCCCGTGTCCAACAGATCTGATCCGAAGGCCAGACATGGAGGCAAGCAAGGTGCTCCCTGGAGTCAGAAGTAGCAGTGCGGGTATGGGGCAGGGGTCAACATGGGTCCCGGGGGTCTGGAGGGGGAGGAGGAAGGGCAGTGGCAGTGGCCACAATGAAATTAAGTTTGACATCCCTGGACTAAAACATTAGGCTTGAAAACAAGGAAATATTCAACATAAATGTCATGTACCAATATAACAATATTTAACTTCTTCAGAAGCTGTATCCCAGCAGTTTCCCCATACATGTTAATACATTAGACCCACTTCTCTGAAATATCATGTTGACTTCAAGATCACAGAACAAGCATTATCACTGACCAGAGAGACAGCAAGAAATAATTTGGTATAGATGCCACATATCTTCTGTTTAATTTGCTCTAACAAAATTATATGTTCTCTTCATCAAGAATTGCTAGTAGTACCATAAAAACTGAGAAAAATACATTATTTCTCTCAAGTACCAAAGAATAAAAGCCATTCGCCAGAGATGTTAAGTTATCTTAATCATATAGTGTAAGATAGCAAAAGTGTGATTAAAATGGTATGACCTAATTTGCACATGCTAAACTAATATGTGATTTGGATTGTATACTTCTCTGAAACCAGCTATGCAGTTCCAATTCAAAAATTCTGCACAAAAATATGCTAGGAAATGTTCTGAACAAAACTTTAGAGAAAGATGCACAGAAATAGCAAATTGAAATAAATACAAATTCTTTATATTAGGTTCTCTCTGCCTACCCTACTTAACAGATTATTATGTGGCAAAAAATGGAGGAAATTATGCTATGTATGACACTATGGGTTCCTGGAAGAAAGATGGATGTAACATGGAAATAAATAACCTCAGAATAGTAAAAAAAATGTGATGGAATGAAGAGATGATTGAAGACTTTGAAATATAGGAAAGTGATACAAACTCACTGATAACATCTCTGTTGACATAACACATATAAAAGAGATCTGGGATTGTTCCAGATGAAGTTATCTTATCCCATGCCAAGCACAATTTTTTTAGGAATAGTATATTATCAATGAAGAAGGCACACTCTTCTTCTAAAATAAAAGTATTTATTATTTCAGCCAGCAAGCAAGATATAATGGTCTTCACTTTGCAAAACACCATCAAGATTCTCAAGGGAATAAGTCTGAACCGCTTTTCTCCCCTATTTTCTAATCTTATTATTCTTTCCTTAGATGAGCGATATGATATTAAAAAAAAATAGAAGCTTTGTTTTCTTTCTGTTATAGAATTATAGAGATATTTGTCTCTGAAAACACAAGTCCCCCAGGCTGGCTTCATCATATCCACTTTTAAAATAATTTTTTAAATGTGGAAGTATGTTTCTTATTTTCAGCATATATTATACCATAAGTTCCTCTCCCGAAAAGAAAATTAAAAGCCATGTGGAAGTCTTTCATAGATCTTGATTTAATCTTTCTAACAGTATCTTGGCTTCATTATCTATATGAATTATGGGTTGAAATATGAGCTTGATTGATCTTCGTGCCTGGAAATTGCACCAATTAGTTGGCAATCCAATGAATGATATCACTGAATTCCATTTAGCTTTGACATACCTAAGCAAATCAATACAGCATTTTGTTGCAGTTTTTATATCATACCAAAAGGCCAGTCTGTAGTGAAAATCATAGTTCTATGGGATAGCTTCTACTCTTTTCTGACTAACAGAAAATATTTATTCTAGAGTTCTATAATTCCTAGGTATGTTGCCTTTTTTGTAGTATCCAAGGCTATATTACTTAGCATAGTTTCATTGATTTTAAAATCTAGTTACGGATTTTATATTTTATAACAAGCCATTTAATAGCATTAAAATGTTTTGTTATGGTTTTGTTCTTTTTTTCCATAGTTTGCGTTACACTGAACTGTCACTTGGTTTCATTTGTCATACAGGATCAATGTCCTGGATCATTTAAAAACATTTTTCAGCTCAGCACTAAATAACACTTTATTGATATTTCCAGTATCTCCAGCTTGCTGTGGTCTGTAGAGATTGGAAACAAAGATGCTGCTTGCTTCAAGGAAAATAATCAATTTATATCAGATACAGGTTGTCCTTGATTTATGGCCACAATGGGGACCAGAATTTCTGTTGCTAAGCAGGGTGTTTGTTAAGTGAGTCACATCCAGTTTTATGACCTTATTTTGCTATGGTTAAGCTAATCACTGCAGGTTGTTAGGCAAATCTGGTTTTCTCCACTGACTTTGCTTTTCGGAAGCCAGCTCGGAAGGTTACAAACAGTGATCACATGACCCCAGAACGCCTCAACCATCATAAATAGATGCTAGTTACTAAGCACCCAAATTTTTACCACATTGTTGTGATGATGCTGTGACAGTCATAAGTAAAGGGGCTGGGTTATAAGTCACTCTTTTCAGTGCCATTGTGATTTTGAATAGTCACTGAACAAATGGTTGTAAGTCAAGGACTACATTTATGTTGCACATCTTCATGTTGCACAGATTTGCCAGGTTTCAGTGGTATTGCTAACAGATAGACAAGTTACCAAGTGCATTCAGGAATCATCTGGGTTCAGCACTTTGATTGGTATGTCTTGACTGATCTTTAACCCCTGTAAAGGCCAATAGCAGCCATCAGCAGCGAACTGACTGAAGAGTATCTCTGCATGACATCAGAGATACAAGCCCCAGTACTTTCTCATCACTGTCTCAAACTGAATACAAAATCTAGGATATAGCATGTCCTGCTGCATGATCCAGGCCTAACAGTGAGACCAATTATCAGTGGAATGACTTGCTTCCAGAAGTTGTGAGTGCTCCGGTCCTGCAGGTTTTTAAAAAGAGATTGGACAGCAGGGGGTTGGAGTGGTCCTTGATCATCATGGCCAAAATGAAATCCTTGGCCACTGCTAACTGGGCAATCTTAGTGTGGTCCTCTTCTGTGTTGAAATTAATTTAAGGGTTTCTACCAACTGTCTTTCAGCTGTAGTTTTAATCACCACCCATTAGGAAATAGGTGGAAGTGCTGAACACATTTGCAGAATTATTCATCAATATTTAGCAAGACACAGAATAGGAAAAAATTACAATAAAATAACTGAGTTGGAAGGGACTGCTCAAGCAGGAAACCCTGTGCTATTTCAGACAAATTGTTGTCCAATCTGTTCTTAAAAATTCCATGTTTGGAGCCCTCACAACTTCTGGAAGCAAGTCATTTCACTGATTAATTGTTCTCACTGTTAAGAAAATTCTCCTTAGTTCTAGGTTAGTTGTCTCCTTGAATAGTTTCCATCCATTGCTTCCTGTTCTGCCTTCAGGTGCTTTGAAGGAGAGGTTGACCCTCTCATCTTTGTGGCAGCCCCTTAGATATTGGAACACTGCTATCATGCCACCGTAGGCCTTCTTTTCCCTAGACTAGACATGGCCAGTTCTTGCAACCATTCATCATATGTTTCAGCAACCCAGTCTTCTAGGTTTATAAACCCCTTATGCTAGTGTTTTATTCAGGGTGAGGTTTATGAAGTCTTGTTTCAATAGCTATAGGTAAAAGGTATGCAGACTATGCACATTCGAATGACTATTCCTCTCAATGTCCACAGATCAGAGGAAGGGAACCCCCCCTCAAGGGTATGTATGCATAATGTACCCCTTAAAACAGGTCATATTAATGATGATCATGATATAATGATGAGTAGGCAATCATTTATTATTTAGATCAATCTAAAATAATGGTGGATATGGTTAACAGTGAACATATACAGGAAAAGTATTCCTGTCTGCTGAAGAACAGGTTTGCCTAAAGAAGATCCTGGTAATTACAAAAGCAGAGGTGAATATTGCAAGTTAAAGCAAGGACTACTAAAGGATTTTAAAAGATAAGAAAAGATTGCCTAAAAGATTGCCTTAAACTGAATAGAACATAGCATCGAATGCATGTTTGATAGAATCCAGATGGAGCTACAGTTCAAGCTACAAGTGAAGACTGAAAAAGGCTGCAAAAAATATTGTGTCTCACAAGAATAACCAGGATATATTCAGGACATTAGCTTTCACCACAAGAACATGTCAGCCCTGATTACATATCTCTTGTCCTTTAACCTTTAGGCCTGAGGGCTGCCAACCACAAGGGATTAAACAAAACTTCCATAAATCTCCAAATCTAAATCAAAATAGTCAAAAAGCATGCATAAGCAATAGTACAAGGAGAAGACATTATAATCCTCTATAAGGGCAAAAGATAAAGATGGCATTGAACAAAAGAGGCAAGATAAAATATTTCTGTTAAGGAGTCAAGCACAATTTAAAATTCAGAATTGGATCATATAATCCAATTCCCTGCTCAGTACAGGAATCTATTTTTCCAGAATCTACTACTGATTAAGTACATACAATTGTACCATAAGGAGATGCCAAAACTCAATCCAGAAAACAAACGGAGCTCATCAGAAAATGGATCATAACGGAGATCTCTAAACAGCCAAGTAACAATTCCCTACCAATTACTACTTAAAATATTGGTGTCTGGCCATGCTTCATTACTTATTACAATATCCCTAATCATCTCATTCCAACACACCATACTTTAGTAAGGCCAGCAACATTTGGCCTTATAATATCAGCACTTTCCCAATACTTGCACATGAAAATAGAGTACTACACCTTAAGGGGTCTCAAAAGAGCCACTCAAGGGTCACACCCTCAGCAGCAATCCTAATTAATGGCAAAAACCACTGCCTCAGGGAGTAAAAGTTAGGTTGAGAGCTAGAATTTCTCAGAGCAGACTTACCAGTTATATCAACAATCTAAATCCACTCAGCTTTAAGATCATAAATAGGGCAGAGCAACTGGGAAAAGCAGGAAAAAGAAGTTTCCTGTAGAGAAACATAGAGAAGGCCTGGGTGAAAGTATGCAGACAGGGTTACAAAAACACCCTTAAGATTAGGAAACAAAACATGAGTAGGAAACTCAAATTGGCTCCACCCTAAGTTCCTGGAATATAACAGGGAGGGAAGAGAAAATGCAGTTGGGCTTTCAAGATTCTATTACTAATAAACTATAGTTCCATTCAAACTTGTTGATACAGTTTCCTGGTCTGATCCACCTTGAAGGACTATCAAATTATGCACAATGAGTAAAATAGGGAATTACCTCTTTATACTAACAAAAAGCAATCAACCATTTTAAGCGGTTGCATCTAGCATTCAGGATTCTTATCTACTATACTGTGTGTGTCTGAGGAACTTCAATGAATTTGAAACTAAGAACTTAAGTCAAGTTGTTTCAAGAGTAGCATCTTAGAATTACCCCCCCCTTCCAAGTTCTTATCGAGAAACCTGAAAGAGGCAATAATCCTTCCAAATCCAGGGAACTGGCCTTTCACTCTTTATATAGAGATGTTTCACCTAGACAAGCATTCAATGCTCCTGGTCCTGCGATACCAAGGGCAGTTGTTTGCAGTGGACCTTTTCCTAAAAAACAATAATCCTTTCATACCCACAGACTGGATGGTCTTGATACAGAAAGGCTAGGCGTGTTTTCTGTGGTCCTGATCCTGCAAACAGCACCTATCAAGGACAGTTGTTACATTGGCAGCAAGTCTTCTCCCAAGATTCACCAGTCACCGAGCAGATACCTTTTACACCTAGCCAGCAACAATGATTTCTTTAGTAGAGAACAGCTATTGAGACAATACCAGAGATGTTCAATTTGTTTGCCACAATCATAAACTAAAGGGTTACTATTATAATGAACTTTCCCTCATTTTCTGGAATGAGGAATCTTGATTGCCATTTTTAATTTGTGATCACAAAATTGCCTTTCTAGATCTTACAGTGGAACTCAGTAATCCATTATGAAATAAGCTAAGGAAAATTACTTCCTTCAATTAAGTTATAATATTGAGATACATTTCAGTGATTAATACTAGTTTTCCATTAACATAGATTTTCAGTTATATTGGTACTCTTTTTCTTTTCCAAAATCTGTCTACATATGTACACTGTGTGTATATAATAAGTATGAAGACTATCGCTTAAATGGCCTTCAGATATCTGAATATTGGTGAAGAACACAATTATATCAGATTCATTTAGTAGGAGCTAATTAAAAATTTTCATAAGGAATTTTGAGAAAATAGGCATGATTGTTCTCTTCACTTTTAATCAAGGTTATACTTTCAATTCCTTGATATGAGGAGACTGATTATGAATTACGAAAACCAGCTTTAAAAAAAAACACCAGTTTAACCAGTATTTAAAATATACTGTTTTTTTTCTCTCTTATTCTCCCCTTGGTTTTTATAGACTCACATCGGGAATTCCTTCACAGGCCTGCTTCTGGATATGTGCCAGAGGAGATCTGGAAGAAAGCTGGTAAGAATTGTTTAAAAACATGAGCATAGCAGTTTGGCAGCTGTGTGGATTTGTTAATGCTTTGATATAAGGATTTTTTTTTAAAAAAAGAAAGGCATTGCAAACTAACCAGTTTCAATTCCTAATGCTTAGCTGGAATGGATCAGAACACAAAATAATTTTAATTGCAACAGATCTGTCAGAAGATAAGGGGATATCAATATAACATTAAAAGAAGAAAGATACCTATATTGTATCACCTGGAGAAGTCTGAATCTAATTGTTTGTTATTCATGATTACTCCAATGGGTGGCAGGCAACAACTCCTAGTAAAGCCATTGAATTGTTGTATGAGGAGATCTACAGTACTTCATATTTTTTTCACTTATAGACTTTGTGTGAAGCTCGAACTACAAATCAATATTTGTATTTGCTTGACTGCAATCAAATCCATTGGCTAAATCCAAAGGAAATCTAGCCTGGTAATTGTCTTAATGATGCTGATAAAGTTGAGAAATTAATTTGGGGAGGATGAAATTTTTTGAAGTCCATGATCTGGATCAGAGAAGTACTCTCATCTTTTTACCAGTTATTGTTGATCTCCTACGTCCCCAAACCTTCCCCATATTACTCTTCCTATTATTTCCTATCCTGCTAGAATGAGTATAGCAATGAGTAGAAAGAGGAATCCCCTCCCCCTTATTTTTCTATCTCTTTCTACAGAGATGAGGAATTTGGAGTTACAAAATCAAAATAAGTTCTACCATTTTATCTTCCTTATGTTCCCTTCTTGTTACTGGAACTGCTGACAATATCTTCCCTTTGTATTAAACAAAGGCAAAGATTGGGAAATTATTTGGTGGAACTGATTAGAAGGAAAAGACTTCTCGTTTTCTCACTGTTGAATGGATCAAGACATGAAATTGTTTCTGGGATTTTGTGAATGAAAAGAATTAATTTTTTTGACCAGGCCAAGGAAAGCTTAGAGCATCTCCCATTTTTACTTTTGTGTTGGATAATTCCTGTGCTCTTTCAACATGGTAGCACAAAAGTTGCCTCAAATGCCCTTTTATTAGCATTACCCTATTTTTAAGATATAATCAGGATGTTCAACTGAAGTTTAGGTTCAGGACCTCAGTAAACAGATCTGAGGTTTATATGTTGGTTAATTTATGATAAATATTGATTGATCATAATTATTACTGCTTTGGTGATGTTTTGCAGTACAGTGTGCTTATAAGGGTAAGCACTAATATTTGTAATTTTTTCAGGTTACACCAAATATTATAAAATAGAAATCTGATTGGTAATTACACATATAAGGGCCTGTAATCAAGTTCATTTCTTCTTTTTAAAAACGTTTGCAAAGACAATAATATGATTTTCATTTGTGGGTTTGTCTTCATATATTTCTTTTTCAAGGGATTTAAAAATGTTTGCAGTTGGTAATAAATATTCAAGCATCTTGCAAATGTCCTACCAATTCTCTTTGCTGATCTTTGTGTGCCTGTGGGACTAGAATAGGAATGCATAATTTAAATATAAATTGCCTTATTTGCATATACAATTAGTCAAGCTGCAGCTTTGATCGTAAGCAAAAATTATTGTCCTGTTGCCACTTACACAGAATAGTAATTCACCTTGAATATTCAAAATAAATGAATCTTGACTTGCATATCCTCCAAATATTTATGGGGAGGATAAAGTGATATTTTAAGTTTCATAAATGTAGCAATTTTACTCTCTAGGCACAATATCAATATTTATCTTAACATGTTTTAAAAGAGGGTGAGATATTAATAACCATGTGTTCCAGACACAGAAGGTGCCACCGTATTTGGAATTATGAGATGGATCAATATCTTTATTAAAGATAATAGAGAATTATAGTTCCAAAAATTTATTCCAGTTTTTTGTATAATTTTTTCACATATCCCTATAGATTAGGTTATCAACTTTGGTGACCAAACAACAGTGGGGAAAACATTTTTAGAGTCAGATGATAGAGAAGAGGAAGGCATCTGCTCCGTACATTTCACAGGGAAAAGTTCTACATCTGGCAATTTCCTACTTTGACCAATATGAACAACTTGAATAATTGAATATACCGTATTGATTTCAGACACACTAATGTAGCAGAACTGCCTACTTTCTATTGCAAAAGATATGTTAGCGTTTTGGTTTATTAAGCTGATAAATATTTATCCAAACTGGGTCACCGAAATGTCTTACATTTTCAGGTATCTAGAAGACATGATAGTTCTATTGCCTAGATAGATAGATAGATAGATAGATAGATAGATAGATAGATAGATAGATGGATGGATGGATGGATGGATGGATGGATGGATGGATGGATGGATGGATGGATGGATGGATGGATGGATGGACGGATGTGTTTGCAGTGATGTTGCTCTCATAAAATGAATGCTTTCTTAATCGAATATAGCCAGGATTTAAAAGACTTGTGTAAATCATGTCACGTATTCAATAGAGTTTAATCTAGGCTTTTTGAATATCACATACACAATCAGAGAACTAAATTTATGGTACTGGAAAATAAAGTACATCTCACTATAACCAGTGAGCGATGGTAACTCAAATATTTTTATTTTACAGTTAAAACATTTTTATTAGAAATCTTATGTTTTTAATTAAACAGAACATTTAATTAAGGTGCTTCTTAAGTGGGTGAAACAATTAAGTGCAAATACTTGAATGAAACATGTCATTATTAGTTTTAATAGAGTGTTAATTGGTACTACATTTGCCAAGTTAATAATTAGTGCTTATTAAATTTTCAATTAATCATTGTCATTTTGCTTTGAATAAAGATGAAAATTAGATACACTAAATCAGAGGGAGGATAGTTTCCTTGTTAATTAGAGTAGTTAGTGTTATTTTTTTAAATCACTTGTTTTAGTTGTCAGTTGAATACATGAAATCTTCCACTTCTCTTGCATCAAACAAAACCCAGTCAGCTCATTGATGACAAATCATGTTATACACTGTGAAAAAGAATAACGGGTTAGGGTAATTCCTGCTAGCTAATTTAAATGGAAGGCATGGTAACTCTCCTTGCATTGTTCTAAGGCACTGATTTCTAGGGGGAAAAATGAAAGAAGCCATTAACACCATTGAGTTCAATCACCTCCAAAGTCCCATAAAAACTGTTTTAACTGTGAAATCTGGACTTGTGCCAATTTTGTTTTTGTTGTTCTACCAAGCCAAGGGGTACAGGTACTGTATTTGAAATCAGAGTTGGAGGAAATTTCTAATAAACCAGTGTTGCTATATTTATCCAAACTTCTATTAAGTTTTTATAACATTTCTATGTTATTTTTGTCCCCTGACTCTTATGCATCCATGTTTATGAAAATTGGTCATTTTCTATTTCTCCTTTCCTCCAGTAACTAATATGCCCTCTTTTCATACTGGTTATAAATCTGCATTTCTGAAGCAAGGGTTGGTGCACCAAAATTTATTATGAATATTAACTTGCTAATATCATCTTCAGCATAGAACACCCCCACTAGAACCCCAATATATTAGAAAGCTGGAAGTAGGTTCTGTTGTTTAGTAGCTACTATTATGTGCTCTTTGAATTTAAGGACATTTACCCAAATATAGAATATTTAATTTATTTAGATCAGTAGCTTCCATAATCTACCAACTTTTGTGCATAAAAAGCGGTAGTCTTTTTATCTTGTTCCTGCTGAACCAATTGAATTTTCTTATTTTGTTTACAGAGGAAGCAGTCAATGAAGTAAAACGACAAGCAATGACCGAGTTGCAGAAGGCAGTGTCAGAGGCAGAACGGAAAGCCCATGATATGATTACTACAGAAAGAGCTAAAATGGAGCGCACAGTGGCAGAGGCCAAGCGACAGGCAGCAGAGGATGCACTAGCTGTGATCAATCAGCAAGAAGATTCTAGTGAGGTGAGAATTTTATGGTGAAGAACAATGCCCTATCTATGTCCAAAAAGTATGGACACAGTAATAAGTAAAAAGTAAATAATACATTTATCAGAATTGGCAATGAAAGATTTTAGCAAGTCCCTAAATTACCAGGAAGTCTCTAGTCTATAAAAGAAAAAGAAGCATAATGATAGTGATTCCAGTTAATCATTAACTACACATCCCAGCATTCATGTGTATGAAATAAAATGCAGAGCTTTAACCATTCTTAGTTTTCCTCATTTTCTTCTTCACCCCTTTTGAACTTGGCTAGCATAAAAAAAGAAAGGAAAGCAGAGAGAAGATAGGGCTGGCGTTGATTACAATGACTATAGGACTTCCAAACGGAGAATTTGTTTGTATATTATCCTCCTTGATACATTAGATAATGTTGCAATAATAAATCTGATTGAATTTATTTTTTGAATATGTTTAAAGCTGAGAGCCAATTTGGTCTAGAGTAGTGATGGTGAACCTTTTTCAGACCAAGTGCCCAAACTGCAACCCAAAACCCACTTATGTATTGCAAAGTGCCAGCACGGCAACACGCCTACCCCTGCGATGCCCCCACTCCCCTGGCAATGCCCCCAGTGACAACCACGCCCCTTCCTAGAGACATAATTAAAGCTTTTTTAAGTATTACACATTTTTAGTGTGATATTTGTTCCTGCTTGAGAGAGAGAGAGAGAGAGAGAGAGAGAGAGAGAGAGAGAATGAGAGAGAGACAGGGAGAAAGAGAAAGAGAGGAAAAATGAGAGAGAGAGAGACAGACAGATGGAGAGAAAGAGAGAGAAAGAGAAAGGAAGAGAATGAGACAAAGACTGAGAGATACAGAGAAAGAGAGAGAATAAAAGAGACAGGCAAACACACACTCATACACACAAAGACACACAAACACAGAAAAAGAGAGACAGAGAGACTGAGACAGCAGGGTGAGCCAGCCAGCCAACGAGGGCTGAGAATGGGAGCTTCTCATCCGCTTTCAGTTTCTCCTGGCAGTGGGGCGTTCTCCCGGGGATCCCGAAGGCTTTTCCAGAGGCCCAAGCGGCATCTCCAGGGGCATGGGCGGCTTCCCCAAGGGCAGCAGAGCGCTCTCTGGCTGTCGAGGCAGCTTTTCTGGAGACCTGACCGGCTTTTCTGGAGACCTGGCCGGCTTTTCCAGGGGCAGCAGGGTGCTTTCTGACCACCCAGGCAGCTTCTTCAGGGAGCCCGGGAGGTTTTCCGGGAGCAGCGGGGCTCTTTCTGGCCACCCGGGCAGCTTCTCCGGAGGCCTGGGTGAATTCTCCAGAGGCATGACCAGTTTCTCTGGGGGTGGCAGAACACTCTCTGGTCGCCCGGCGGGTCTCTCCTCTGGCTTGCCGCTGAAGTTTTGTTTTTTTTTAAACTTTCCTGGGCGAAGGCACGTGTGGCATCAGAGATGACACTCATGCCATAGGTTCGCCACCACTGGTCTAGAAGTTTAGGAACTGGACTTGAAATAGGAAGACCTCAGTTCTAACCCTCTCTTAGGCGCAAAAGCATATGTTGAGATTTGGTGTCTCTCTTAGTCCCAGGAACAAGGCAGTGGCCAGCCATTTCTAAAATCAAGTAATTGTACCCAGCCTCAAGTTGCTTTAAGTTCATATGAGTTGCCATATAACAAGCCAAAATATTCCTTGGTTTATTATGATTGACAGTAGCCATCCAATGTCTCAGACAGAGATATGTCCAGTTGTACTTTACATTCTTTTTGCTGGGATGAACTATAATTCAAAGTTTGACGCAGTTTGGTGTAGTAGTTAAGGCATTAGGCTAGAAACTAGAAGACCGTGAGTTCCAGGTCTGCATTGGGCATAAAACCAGATGGATAACCTTGAACATTCACTTTTTCTCAGCCCTAGCTAGAAAGGAAGCAATGTCAAACCACTTTTGAAAAAGCGTGTCAAGAAAACAGCAGGGATTTTCCAGGCATTCTCTGAAAATTGGACATGACGGGAGAAAAAAAATGCAAACTATAAACTGTACATTAAGATAAAGTTATCAATGTCATTAATGTCAGTCGAAGATTGCAATAATGTGCACACTTATTATGAAGTAATCCCATTAAGTCAATGGAACAGACTTTGAAGTAAAGATGTTTTGAATTTTCCAATCCAAATATTATAATAGTTTTGATGGTACTTAGATTATATTTATGGAACTCATTTATTCCTTCTGATTTCATGTATTCCACTGTGTGCTAAAATGCAGCCATGGCAAATGCTACTCTAAATTTCCATATTTTATTTTGTGATTGCATGCTTATTCCTCCATAATGTAGATAGAATGGACATATTCATAGGCTTAATGAATACTGAAAGAACAGGGAAGAATTGTCATCTTGTGGCAACAGTTACATTACATTAAAAAAAATCTCAGTTCATAAATATTATTAGAAGCACAATTTTATATTGATGATTTCTAATTAGTTTTGGCTTCTATTTAAATTGTGCATAATAGTTAAAATAGGTTGAATTTAAAATACTTTCCAACAAATAGAAAGGGCATACATTGTGGTAGAAAATAAATCATTTTGCATAAGTATATAAAAGTCCTAAAATAGTCAATGAAGAATGGGGTTCTTAGAATGCAAACAAAGATGTTATCAGATTTGTGAGATCCTTTTCTTAACTGGAATCTATTACTTCAACTGCAAGATTCTCTGTAAAGGGAATGGTGGGAAGGCAGCATCTGGCAGAAGAAAACAGATTCAAAGAGCAACAAAGAGTAAATTAGGGACAATGATGATAAACCTTAGTCCAGGCTGGAAGATGTCAGTGAAAGCTTTTATGGAGCACATATGGCACCATATATAACAGGAAGTAAGGATGCAGAGGGAAGATCATATATTCTGTTGCAAGTCCTAAAGTGTTTTGGATAAAATGAATTCTTGTGTCTTTCAGAGAAAAAAGAAATGTTAAAATCCATGCGGAAAGGGAAGTCTTGATTAAACCTGCCCCCAATAAACAGATGCTAAGTATCATTTCTTTCAGTTTAATATTGATGGGAGATTTTGTTTATAGTCTTTCTTTTCATCATATCTTTTCACATGTGCCAACATTTTTCTGAGTGTAGTTTTAAATAACTTTTAAGTACTAAATTAAGATATTTGTAAGGTAATAGCAGTGAAATATTTCACACCGTTTATCTATTTTGGAATATTTTCACACTTTTAATTATTCTAAGCATTTAGTAAGATGGTAACATCTAGAGTGATTTAGGGGCAAAAATTCAAATTAAGTCTTTGCTCCCTCTTGAAAGAAGTGGCAAAAATCACAGGCAAAATCTACAGTATTGAGCAATACACATTCATTATTCAAGGGAGAGTAAGATTTTAATTGGTCCCAGACATTGCCAGAGATGAAAGGCTATTGGGAAATGACTAGATGCCCAGAGTTTCAACTTAATGTGTAGCAGATGAATGAAGAAGAGACAAAAGGAATTGATTTACAACATCTGAAAGTTTTCTAAAAAAAAAAAATAAGAATAAATGTGTGTGTGTGTACATGTGAAAGAGATATGTCATTCTTAGCAAAACTTCTGCAGAATTAAATTTAATATAAATTAAAATGTATTAACATTATGTACTTCACCTATGCCCAAGGCAGTTTGTTTGTGAATGTGATCTTTAAACAGTTGCAACCATTCCAAGATGTTGAAAGTACAAATTCCAGAATTTTCAGCCAATAGACACATCAGGGAAATGCAGACTAAATAGTTCTAGAGCAGGGACTCCCAGAATTCCCCAGCCTAACCTTAACCCTAAACTTGCCGGCTAGGGAATTATGGAATTTGAAGTCCACAAGCCTTAAAGGGACCAAGGTTGGAGAACCCTGCTGTAGAGGGCTCAAGGTCAGGGAAAACTGAATTACTATCCTACCTCAGGAACAAAGAGGGAGGTATAGATATAATGCATATTTTGCTATGTAAAGATAAACCATGGTGACACAACGATTAATGTTTTGTAACTGCAGTTCACCTTCAGTCAAAGAACCTATTTAATAATTTTGGATCTTTAGTCTCTCTCCCTCAATCCAACCCACATCACAGGGTTGTTGTTGCATGGATAAAATATAGACCCTGTCTAACCAGACTTGAGCTCTTGGAGGAGAGATGGGATATAAATCTCATAAATTGCCATGTGCTATTATCAAAAAGGATGATATTGTGATGCTTTAGTACTGCAGGGTTTTTTTGCAAAACATTTAATTTTCTCAATGTCTTTAAAAGCTCAGGCTCTTTAGGGAGAACAAGATATTTCAAACAGCCTGATACCAAGGCATGCAAGTCATAAGCAGTTGTAATTGCTGTGACCAAAAGCAGATCAAGTAGCCAGTGAAGCCTTTTTAGCAAGAAAGTAAAGGTATGCCCCTAAAAATGTTTGGGGTGAATACCAAAAGCACCAAAAGGTGCTTTTTCAAAAGGCAACTGGACTTTCGTTTTAACCTAAAGACGTTTCAATTCTCATCCAAGAAGCTTCTTCAGTCCTTAATAATATGATTGTAGCATTTGGAACCAGCTGAAGTGGTAGACGCTTTCAGAACTAAGATTATACTGTAATACCAAGATGAAATAAAAATATGTTTCAGCAGAGCTTGGATGTATCCAAACATAAGCAAAGACAGTTCAATAGGCTTTGTTATGCAAACATACCTCAAGCATTCATTAAATCCAGTCCGTTCTGCTTCAGGACTGAATCCAGGAGCAGTCAATTATGGTTTGAAGTAATAGAAAGCTATGGAAAGGAATACTGAACAGTATTGCTGTAAACTCAGTCTAGTTGGATTTCTTTGTCATTTCTCTTATCTCCAACTTTAATTTCTTTGACTTAGCATTTCTTACTCTTTTCCTGTGCTTTGAATAACATTGGTTACTCTAGAAGTGAATGTGCTGGGTATATATGTATAGTGTAAAATGAAAATTGTAAAGATTGGAATCAGTACTATAGAGCTGCAACTATAAGGAAAGCAAAATAACATTGCGAATAGATTTTAATGGGAGCACTCATGTTCTTAAGGCCTTTTTCTCTCTGCATTGATTCCAAGTGCATCATGGAAGTTAGACAGAACATCATTGTTTATCAAGTGTTTTTAATAAATCATAGATCAGATCCAGCAAAAGTTAAGCACATTTAGTGCCATTAACATTGATTGCAGCATGTGTTTATGAATGTAGCATCTATACATTTATAGGTAGCACTTCACTTTTCTATATATAGTTTCTTATATTCATCTCCAAGGAAGCTGAGGCTACTCTCAACAGCACAGACCTCAATGCACAGGCAGGGCTTTGCACAAGAAAATGTTTACTATTACAGTTGTTTTAGACAGCTATGTGACTGTACATGATGAGACAATGATTGTAGATATGATTTAGCATCTTTCTACACTGAGAGCAGAGCTATGATTTAAGACCCAGAACGAGGGTATGCAAGTTGATGACAGTTTTTGCCTTTACAATGTGCCTTGGTCAATGTGTAGAAGCACTAAACTAGTCTTAATACTTCCTTAGGAGAAATAGCTGACGAAGAATAAAAAATGCCTCTGTTCTCGCCTATTGCCGTAAAATAACTCTTTCTGAATATTGGTCCCTTAGAGATATAACGGAAGCCAAAGGGAACAGGACTAGTATATCTTTTCTTGTTACTTTCATATTGCTTCAAGCTGCAAGCTACAATTTTATCCAAGCATTGAATAATTGTGTCCTGCTAGATTATAGCCTCAATATGTTTTCACCAAGGCCTCAAATCAATTGACTAACAGCAATAATCTTGTGATTTTTACAACTGCCCATTAATGTAGCCATGAATGGGAGACATAAAATAAAATAGATTTGTTATTCAATATACAGTATTAGTTATTACAGAAATAATAAAACATGAAGTAAAAAATTCTTTAAAAGCCTGGGAGACCACAAGCTCTATTCCCACCTTAGATGCAAAGCCAGCTGAGTGACCTTGGGCCAATCACTTCTTTCAGCCATAGGAAAAAAGCAATAGCAATCCACTTCTGAAAAAAATCTTGCTAAGAAAACTGCAGGAACATGTCCAGACAGTGTCTGATACAATCAGGCATGACTAAATGGAAAGTCAATCATTATACAAGCAGATACCTCTGTTGTAAGCCATGTGTCTCCTACAGCCTAACAGAAAATGGCTATGGAGGCAGGGCCCAGTAAATGGAAAGGGAGATGTGCATCTGTACAACCACAAGTGTTCAGTGGATGTTGGGTAGAATCCATTTTGATGGTATCATTCATCACATCATTTATTAAGGATGCTAGATCTTATTCATACCTAAAACTATGTCAGGAGAAGAGAGAAAACACTAAAACACTCCTGCCGTCCTCCCTTAATGAGGCGGTGGTGAGACCATTCCTCAAGAAGCCTTCCCTGGACCTGGCCATTTTAGTAAATTATCGTCCAGTCTCCAATCTTCCATTTGTAGCGAAG
>JANHFO010003233.1:0-16379 GCA_032468095.1 Pareas carinatus
AAAAATATATACAAGAATGGCTGAATTTAAAATCGTAATTTAAAACCAATTTATAACAAATATATGATTTAAAATAAGATTATGAAATTAGGATAAAATTAATAATGGCTAGTAAGTGGAAGGAAGGTGTGGTTAGGCCAGACCGGCCTGGGTAAATAAGTGTGGTAATCAACGAACTGAGATTTTGAAAAAAGAAAGGTTACAGACGTACTTACTTTTGTCTCAGCTTTGTTAGTTAGTTGCAGCTAGTTAAAGATTCCCAATTGTGTGAGTGGAAAGTTGAATGTGCTGATTAGGTAGGTCTGTATGTGTGTGTGTTCATGCAGGCAGATGAATTGGAAGATGGAGCCTGATTAGGTAGATGGAAAACATGTAAAAATGCAAATAGGGGCCACTTCGGTGGGAAGATAACTGTTGTGTACTGAACGGGCATTCCCGGGATCAGGAATACCCATTGCTACCGATTGGTGAGTGGCAGTTTGAATCCGATATATATGTAGCTGTCAAACTGCCCGTGCTTGCTTCATTTGGAATTAACCACCCTGTTCAATAAAGCTGTTGCAGTTAATCAGTCTCCGTCTCGTTCTACGAACCCCTGATCTTCAGATCTAACACTGGTGACGGGGTCACAGAACAACAGATGAACATACTCCAAAGCCTCATGGAAGCCACAGCAATCGAATCTGTTACAACGTACTTGACTCGTGGAAGCACCAAATTTAAACCTCACATGGAAGAAAATAGCTGAAAATGGCTGCAGCGACCTATTCTCTGCTTCCTTTCAATCTAGAGACGGAATTATGGACTGTATTCATGTCACGTTTCGAGTGCTTTGTGAGATCCAATGAACGCATTGGCATCTCCGACATGCGATTGAGGACAACATTCCTTAACCTAAGCAGGACAATGGTGTTTAATGCTGCCCAGTCCATAGCCACACTGGGTGAACCATATGACATTCCGTGGAAGGACTTAAAGGATGCACTCCGGAAACATTTTGGCCCACCCCCGGCTAAACTGGTGAAATGTTTTGAACTCAGTTCCCGTATGCAAAAATGAAAATGCATATGAATTCGCACAGGCATTGAAAGACATTGGCATGCACTGCGAATGCGCAAACCTCAACTACGCCCTTTTAGACCAATTTGTTTGGGGTGTCAGAGACAAAAATCTCCAAAAATGCCTAATGACTGACGGCCAGATAACACTTCAGACAGCTATTGACGAAGCCCACTCAGTTGAGGCAACCAACATGACGGCGACTCAGCGAGCCAAAATGCCAATGGCAGAAACTCCTCAAAAGCAGGCTGAAGTGCATAAAAGCTACCACAGCGATCCTGATTCCCAAAATGACTCTGATGAGGAAGTGCACAAGACAGCGCGGCAAACAGAAACCACAGCCACAGATGTCCGAGGTGTGTGGGGGACCACACAAGGGCAATGTGCAGATTCCACAACTCTTATTGCCACAAATGTGGCAAGAAGGGTCACATCGACAAGGTTTGGAGATCTGCCAACCACCAGAGCAGGAACAAAGACCGCCAATCATTGGAGGAAAACACTAACAAAAGCCGCCCAGCTACGGACATCAGCGATCAAAAGACTAGAGATAACCATCAAAGAAACCTGAACCATACAACAATCACGAGAAATAGCGATGAAGAATCACAAAAAATGGTGATGATTGCATACATCTGGAACAAACCCTGCGAGATGGAGCTGGACACAGGTTCAGTGGTAACCGTCCTATCCTAGCAAACAGTAACATCACTCATCGAGTCCATTAGCCGCGCTGACATCAAAGCTACTGGAAAGAGACTTAGAGACTACCAGGGCAACCTGATTCCCATTATGGGCTCAATCCAAGCCCCCGTGGCATTCAACAAGTTTAACGGGGTCCTCAAAATCATGGTTGTAAAGACCCGCACTACTGGGCATGGACTGGTTCCAAGCCCTAGGACTCAGCATTGCAGGCATTCACATGCTCAGGGCTGAGGGCATTGATAGCCTGATACAGAATTTCCAGGATGTGTTCAGTAGCAGCCTAGGCAAGTACAAAGAGACCCCAATCTCTTTTAACCTAGATCCATCCATTCACTCAATCCGCTTAAAGCCACGACGGGTGCCCTTTGCCATCAAATCCCGAGTAGACACTGAATTAGACAAGTTGGTAGCCCAGGGTGCGCTAGAGCCGGTGGATCATGCGAAGTGGGAAATGCCAATAGTCACTCCCCTTAAAAAAGATGGCTCTGTCCGCATCTGCATGGACTACAAATGCACCCTTAATAAGGCGCTACAACAGAGCGCCTACCCAGTGCCAGTGATCCAGCACCTCTTGCATTCCTTGGGAAATATTTTTGCCAAACTTAATATGGCCCAGGCATATCAACAACTGCCCATTGATGAGGTGACTGCTGAGGTATAAACTATTGTAACTCACAGGGGGACTTTCAAATGCCATCGATTACAATTTGGTGTAAGCGTAGCTCTGGGTATTTTTCAGAGCATCATGGAAAGATTGCTCCAGAAAATATCCGGAGTGGTTCCCTATTTTGATGATGTGCTCGTCACCGCAGCGCATGCGTCACAACTAGAGAACTGCCTGTGAACCGTCCTAACAGTTTTCAGAGATGCAGGTCTACACTTAAGAGAGAAAAATGTGTGATTGGTGTCCAGGAAGTAGACTTCCTGGGGTACCAAATAAATGGACAAGCCACAAAAACAAAGGCAATCAAAGAATCCCCAAAACCTAAATCTAAAAAAGAGCTCCAGGCATTCCTGGGGCTGTTAAACTTTTACAACAGCCTACTCAAGGGGAAAGCCATGGTAGCTGACCCTCTACACAGACTGTTGGAAAAAAACACACCCTGGGAATGGGGAGAGAAGGAGGACAAATCTTTCACTAATTGCAAGCGACTTCTCTCCAAGGAAAAATACCTCATCCGCTTCAACAACACACTCCCAGTCATGTTGTCTCGTGATGCCTACACAGTCGGAGTCGGAACCATCCTTAGCCACAGACTCCCAAATGGCACAGAGGCACCCATTGCATCCCACTCTCGCATCCTATCCAAAACTGAAAGGAACTACAGCCAACTGGATAAGGAAGCACTGGCACTGATCTCAGGAATCAAACGATTCCACGAATACCTGTCCAGCAGGCACTTCGAGTTGATCGCTGATCATAAACCCCTACTAGGGCTTATCGTCGGTGACTGACCAACCCTCCAAGCATTTTCCCCATGGCTGACCAAGTGTACAATCTTCCTGGCTGCTTACAATTATACTTTAACACACCGACCTGGAGCTCAGATTAGCCATGCTGATGCTCTCAGCCGCTGCCCCGTGCCCTCCACAAGCGATGCAGGAAATCAAGAGGAATCCATCCTCTTCATTGATTGCATAGACAATGGACATCACTTCGAAGGAAGTGGCCAAACAAACAAGCCGAGACTGAACACTGAGCAAAATTTTGTCATGGGTGCTGCGGGGATGGCTGCAGGAAAAGGGCGGGCTGACACACAGCCATTTGAATCCCAAAAGGATGAACTAACAGCGCATGATGGCTCTTTGGGGAGGTAGGGTGATCATCCCCACTAATTTAAGGCAGCAAATCCTGGGACTCATCCACAAGGGCCACCCCGGAATTGTCTGGATGAAGGCTCTGACCCGCAGCTATGCTTGGTGGCCAGGGATGGACGCTGAGATCGAACGGTGGGTTGGAAATTGCAAAGAGTGCCAGCACAGCCAACCAGCCCCACCCATAACACCAACCCGGAACTGGGAAAAACCTAGGGGCCCATGGTCTAGAATTCATGTGGATCTAGCAGAAACTTTCTAAGACCACATGTTTATGGTGACAGTGGATGCATATTCCAAGTGGATGGAAATATCCACTATGCGCTCCACTACCACCCGACCAGTCACCCAAACCCTCCGAGCACCATGTACTGCCACTGGCAAGAGCTCCACGGAACTCCTCATGGGCAGCAAACTCCGCTCTCTCCTAGACTGTCTAAATCCCCACTACACCACAGTGGAAGAAAGGATGAACCTGGAAGGAATATGATCATTTAAAATAGGGGACCGGGTTTTCGCTAAAAATCTTAACCCAGGACCACCATGGTTAGAAGGGGAGGACATCAAATTAATGGGCCCGAATTCTTATGTGGTGTCCCTATCAGATGACTGCACTTGGAGGTGGCACATAGACCAATTAAGAAGCCGTTCCCATGATAACCCACCAAACACACCACGAAGAAACTCGAAACTTCTCTGTAAATTTGAAACTCGAAACTTTCCCTAACGCCACCCCGTTCTTCCCCCCCTCAGGAAACAAAGGTGGGAAATATGCAATGTACTCACTGGGAGAAGAGGGAAGACCCCACGATTCCATCTTCGGCTGAGTCCGAGGGCATGACTGGAGGCTGCCTGAGGCCTCCATTAGGAGCCTCAGAGCCTACAATGGGTGCGTCCTCCTCTCCAGCCACTGCCTCTTCGTCTAAACTGCGCAGGTCCACCCACGCTTATAAACGTCCTGCCCACCTATGCAATTACATTATGTAAATTAGTTAAAAGGCTATCTGGGTAGAAAGAAGTGTTGTGTACCGAATGGGCATTCCTGGGATCGGGAACGCCCATTGCTACCAATTGGTGGGTGGCAGTTTGAATCCAATATATAAGGAGCTGTCAAACTGCCCGTGCTTGCTTCGTTTGGAATTAACCACCCTGTTCAATAAAGCTGTTGTAGTTAATCAGTCTCCGTCTCATTCTACGAACCCCTGATCTTCATGCAGGCAGATGAATTGAAGACGGACCTGATTAGGTAGATGGAAAGCATGTAAAAATTCAAGTAGAAAAATAGAGGCCACTTCGGTGGGAAGGTAACAGTGCTCCGTGTGCCTTTGGTGTTTAGTCATGCTGGCCACATGACCATGGGGACATCTTTGGACAACAGTGACTTTGAAACGGAGATGAGCACCGCCCCTGGAGTCAGTCAGACTAGCACGCATGTGCAGGAGGGGTAGGTGGGGAATCTTTATGTATATGAAGGCAGATGAATAGACCAAGCAAATAGGTGAACATATGCTTTGGAAAGCAATCAGGAAAAGAACTACATTAGTGGGGTGAGTTTAACCGTGTGAGCCAACTGGATTTAGCAGGTTGGTTGACTGAGCAAGCAGGGAACAGCACAAAATCAAGTGATTTGGGAAGTAGTGTGGGAAGAGTGAGCAAATCGACAAGAAAGAGTGCCAAGAGACAGGCTTCAGGGAGGTCCTCAAGGCATTAGGTTCAACTCCTCCCACTCAGACTGCTGCTGAATGTGATACCTTCAAGAAGAGTAGCTCTGTGCCTCTTTGGTCAGAACCCCCAAGTCTAACATGCTTCTTGTCCACTTAAAGATTAGTCCAGAAGTGCTAGCCAAACAGGAGGTTTCAGCTGATGCTTGCCCACATTAATTGATGCCAAAAATTTATTTCCCATTGTCTATACTTCAAAAGAAAGAGATGTCCTATAGAAAGTATACTATATCTGATAGTAACAAAGACACATTTAATTTGCCATCAACAGAGTTTAGATGTATTGTGTTGTAACAGCTTTAACAGTGCATTCCTTGCACACATTGAACTGTTCACTAGCCCAAATCACCATGCATTCAATGGCAATGTAGCATGAAATGGAAATCTCAAAACAGGAAGGCAGAAAAGTATTATTTTGCTTTTAGTTTTGCCTGTTCTTAGCCCTCCTCTTTTTGCTTATATAAAAATATTCCAGATATTTCTGGTTTTGTTTTGATATCATTTTACTTTTTTAAAAGAGCAAAATCCCTGACTAAAGTTAAATCACCAGCTCTGTTTCTTAAAATTTTATTTTATTACAGAGAAGTGGTCATGACAAAGATAATTTATACTTTGGGTGGAGTCCATAAAAGAAAAAGCTAATGTTGAACCAAATATAGGGAGCCAAAAATATTTTGCTTCTCCACTCTATAAGAATTTGATTCATGGCCCATGCAAAATGATTGATAAGTTAGCTGCTCCATATATAAAGTGTTCCTTTAACTGAAAGCTATTTCATTTGTGCTTGCAAGCTGAAATGTGGGTACATCACAAAAGAACAATGAATGCATTCTTGTCATAACCAAAATCTAAGAAAACCCATGATTAATTTTTTTTGGCTTTCGTATGAAGCTAAGACAGTACCTATGTATATTTCATGGGGAGAAAGTCCCAAGAAACTCTATGTAAACATAAACAAACATGAATTGAATCTGGCTGCAGTCCTAGACATACTTAGGAATAGATGGGATATACCTTTGAGAAATATTTTAAAGATCATTTTGTAATCATACTTTCATGCATTGTAGAATAGGAGTGCAGAAGAGCATATGCTTTGAAAATGTCCTATCATTTTATTCAAATATGCTGTGAGACATGGGACGTTGGGATTAAGTACCATCAAATATGCTGACGAGGATTTACTAGTTTCTACCAATTCATTTGGCATTGCTTATATGGGACCGGGTTTTTTTGTGTGTGTGTGCATATGATTTCATTTCATGTCACTTTAAATAAGTGCTGGAAGCATGATCCCAAAATGGCTGCCAAAGAAATGGGATGAATTGTAAAATAGCAGGAACGCCACTACCCTTCTTTTACACATATGCAATAAAAAAAGAATATCCATAAGCAACTTAATGGAAAGATTTCTTTTTTCATTTGCATGAAAAGAGAACATTCCACTTCTGAAAAATGCAGGATTGGTAGTGAAAGAGTTGAACATTTTCCTCCATTCATCTATCGGCTAGAGAGTTTAGAATGCTCTTTATAAAAAGAACTTAATTTTTAACCTAAAGCCTAGTCATCTTTTTTCATTAAGCAGGAACACAATGGTAATTTCTTTTCCAAAACTGTTCACTTCTGTTAGCTAATGGCCATTCCTGCATCAATAGCTGCAAAAGACCATCTGTCCCATGCCAGTTTTATCCCTTCTTGACAGTTTTTCCAATGGCAGTAGAACCATTGGTCACTTTCCAACTTAGCAGCTACAGGTGGCCACTGACCTTTGACCAGTCACTAGTGACCATTTGAAATTTTGACGGATCTACATAGGGATATTTATGACCTTGATTCAAAGTTTTTACCTTCACTTTTACATTTGCTGACTGTCATATTATTATTATTTTTCATTCAAACATTGTGAATTTGGTAAACAAATCAAACAAAAATTTCACTGTTGCCTACTTTTAATCATCACATGATTCTAGGATATATATGCCTGGAGTGTGCTAAGTGAGTCTGAGCCACCTTAAACTCCTGGGTTTGAATACCATTTCTTAGATTCTCTCCAGCAGATAAAGATTCCTTGTCATCTTTTAGAATGTATCATGATGCAAACATGTCTCTCCTTCTCTCCCTGTGTTTCAAGCAAACTCTGAAAATTGTGGCTCTGATGACATCTGTAGAACAGCACTCTACAACAAACTACTACATCATCAATACTTTCTAGAAAGCTCAGCTTTCTCTTTTTTAATTTATAAAATTCATGCTTTACACTTTCATGGCAATTTTTTTTAGAGGCATCTACTTCCATTATCTACTAATTTTTGTCAGTGCCATTTTAGGATATTTGGAGAGATGGTTAGCTGACGTGTCAAAGAGTGACTATTTATTTATTTATTAGAACAGGGATCCCCAACCTGTGGACTGCGTGCCACTAATAGGCCTTGGCCTGGTGGCAACCAGACCACATGAGTGGTAGGCTGTCACGCGTACACCAGCATGTGTATGCATACAGCTCCACTCTGACAATCGCCATGCAATTGCCATGGCCCACTCTGCCAAGCACCACACAATCATGGCATCCCACTTATGTGCATGCGTGATTGGCCCATGTGCATATGCACACATCCGCCCCCATTCCCCCTCCGCACTGGGCCACCAACCCAAAAAGGTTAGGGAACACCATATTAAAACAGAGAATCATAGAACTGGAAGGGATCTCAGAGATCTTCTCATTCAACTCCCTGCTCAAGGCAGAAGACCTTATATCAGTCCAGTGTTAGAGCACCTACAACGTGAGGAGTCAATCTATTCCATTGACTAATTGATCTCACAATCAGAAAATGTTTGTTTCTAGGTTAGATCTCTCTAACAAGTTTTCACCCATTGCTTCTTGTCCTGCCCTCTGGAATTTTGGAGAATAAGCCTCTCTTCTCTATTACAGCCCTCAGGTACTAGAAGAAAGTTATCATGTCCCCTCTAATCCTTCTCTTCCGTAAGCGGAACATACCTAGCTCTGTCAACCTTCATCATACGAGTTAGCAATCTTTGTTGCTCTTCTCTGCACACTTTCTAGGGTTTAAGCAACCTTTTTGACAGTGTTGATGTGAGTAACCAGAACTGAACACAATATTCCAAGTGTGACCTGTTTTTTTGGGTTTGACATTAATTACATAATGGACGTCAGTTCCATAGGTTTACGACTGTGCTGGCTGGACTCCTATTTGAAATAGCTGTGTCACGTTTTCTACGTTGAGTTTTGTGTCTCAGTAGTGTTCACAACAAATAAAAGTAAGCACAAACTCAGACATGAGAACAAAAAATACTGAATTTTGATAGCAATGTCTCAATTTTTTTTCATAGTGAATTCTAAAATAAATAGCTATTGTGAGAAGCATCTAACGTTACATCTGGTTTTGAATTTTTCAGCCCCCTGCATGCTGTAAAGTTCAGGTAATGTTGATAACAAAATAAGAGTTAAATATGCATTATTAAAATTATTAGTATATAGTAGTACTAAAGGGGGTGGTGTAGTGGCTCAGCAGTTAAGATGCTGGACTTGTCAGCTGGAAAATCGGCAACCCAAGTTTGAGATCTGAGTGCGACATGACAGAGTGAGCTCCCATCCTCGCCCCAGCCCTTGCCAACCTAGTAGTTCAAAAGCATGCAAATGCGATTATATAAATAGGTACCACTTGGGTGGGAAGGTAACAGCGCTCTGTGACGTCATGCTGGCCACACAACCACGAAAATGTCTTTGGACAGTGCTGGCTCAATGGCCTTGAAAGAGAGATGAGCACCGACCCTATAGTGAGCAACTACTAGTGGAATAAAATCCATAGGAATGTCTTAACGTTTTTTATAAGTACTAATAAGTTCTAAAAAGGCACATGCATTATGCAATGCTCAGAAGTAGCATCAAAGCGTTTATAGCATTTTGTACAGTTTGTTCATTAGCTATCATTCCTCCAGTTCTGTTACCAAATAGGTAGAAATTATAAATTATTAAATGAATATTAGTGGTATTTATTTTCAAAGCCTAGTAGCCAGATTTAAAATATTTTTTCTCATCTAGAAAAATGCAGAAAGTTCTATGAAAGTAAAACGAATGGTCATTTTAGTCTGTTTCTTTTAATTTGTAATTAGTTCTGATTTTGGGATGAGGGGAATGCATTCATGTTCTAACACAATTATGGCAATATTTAATGAGAAGAATATTTCAAACAATATATATTTGAGGGGAATAAAATAGAACCAGAAAAATTCTTTTTTATGTTGGAAATCAAATAATTCAAATCTAGGTCTACAAAGGCAAGTATCAAATGTAATATTGTAAATAATGTATCATGTCATATCCTAGATGACCAAAAAGAATCCCGTTATTATATTACAATGTAATATTATATACAACATAGCCATTCTTTTCCATTCATCCCTTAGGCAATGTACATAAATGACAGAAAAGAGCATGACCATCGGTTAATTTTCATAAAAAGCTAGAATTGGCTGATATTCACCCAACTTAAAAACAGGACAGTGAATATAAAATGTGCAGTCCAAACATGCATGAAGTATTTCTCCTAATGACCTCCACAGACATTCCTTCCAAGCCGAATCTGAAAAACAGAAGGGAATGTTGTGGAAAATGCATATTTCAGTGTCAGAAACTGAAGAGAAATACAGGTGATACATGTACAATGGAGGCTGAAGCGGGGAGGGAGAGGAAGAAAGGGGGAGAGCCACACCAATCTGCTTTGAGGAGAAACTGTCCTTTAATTCCCTCCATTTCAGTTTTACATTCGCGCCTTCCCTTTAACCAAATTAATTTCTCCATGCTATTGCCCCGAAATAATGTCACGCTGAAATCCAGGCAGTTCTTCCTTATCAGTCAACAGCTGTCCCCAGACAGAGCATTTTAATTTTGAATGGGGGCAAAGGGAGTGGGTAGGAATGAAGTGGCAATACATTTTCATTGACAGCCAGGCAGCAGAGAGCCTCTGTTCTGTAATAACTTTTAGAGGGTTTGATTTGTTTGTTTATAGATGCTCCTATTCTGTCTTATAAAATTATCTTTTTGGAGGCTGTATATAAAAAGGGATGTGGCTGGCCTTTCTGATCATGTAAAGCTCATTATTTCTCCAGGCCCTTTGTCCTTATGGAGTTGTCCCTTGTTTGTTGGATTCCTGTTGTCCAAGCAGCAGGAATCCTGTTGTAACCAGACTGGGGGGAGCTGAGCTTCCCTGCTATTTTCCTCTTTAATTGCCTTTATTATGTTTGCCCCTCAAACTAGAGAATTGTGAGGATGGACTCCAGCTAGAAATTCTGCAACCTTCACATTTAAATAAAAACTGCATTTACAGTATGAAATCCTAAACCCATTTAGAAGGCTTTCGGTCTCTTTCTCTCTTAATATTTCACCAGAACTGATATTTAGTTACAGGTTATCATTCAGAATAAACAGGATTATTCAAACAATAGCACCTTTGGAATAGACCTTAATCTAGATTAATGTAAATGGAGTTGATGTTGCAAAAAGAAGTATGCACAGATGCCATCCCAAGTTGCTGTTATAGAAATGTCCACTTTTTAAATCAGAATATTGATTAATCAAAAGGAAGTTAGATCATTGTAGTATCTTTCCTATTGGCCACATCTGAATATATGCCCTTAAATAAGTATGATTAAATATTAAAGAATTTGATATACAGAATTTCAAAAAAAAAGAATTATCGTATTTTTGACACATTATGACAAGATTCTCTCTCTTGAGAAGTCTGTAATATTGTAAAAGATGGAAGGGAAGAAAAGAGATTAATCAGCAGCAAAGTGGATGCTGAATTGCATTGGAAATTGGTGCACCATTGGAAGACCTAAGGAGCCAAATTGGAAACCGATCATTCCAGAAAAGGAATGCATATATAGTTGCTAAAAGTTGATGCAGATTTGATGGCATTTGAATAATCAGGCTGAGATTGCAAAAACATTAAAAGAGGCAACTTGGAAACTAGTTCTTGTATCATCAGTAAATGTTGTAATTATTATTGTTATTATTGGAAATAGTAGTTTTGTGTTCAGAAAAGTGATACTATAATATAGCAAAACATACAGCATTCAATCCAAAATATGCATCATGGAAACAAGCAGAATGAATGAATGACAGCACATATATATGTAGGTCTGGGTGTGTCCGGGTCTTTTCCCGTGTAAGATTGAGAATATCTTGGTGATGTTTCGGCAAGGTCTCACTTACCATCTTCAGACTGCTGCTTTTGGCTTCTTGGCTTCCATACATTGAGTTTACTTTAGCAATGACTTTTTAAACCATGTTAATTTTAAAGAATCAGAATGAAAAAAAAGATCCCCAACCATCCCAAGTGTATTTCAGAAAAGCAGTGTTGTATTTTATACCAGGGATCCCCAACCCCCAGGCTATGAACCAGTATTAGTTCTCGGCCCAATGGGAACCAGGCTGTGTAAGTGGTGAGTAATCACGCAAAGCTTTATTTGTGCATGCACAGGATTAGGTTGTGCATGCGAAACCATCTCCTCCCTCCGCTGCAACTGCCACTGCCCGTCCTTGGAGCCAAAAAGGTTGTGGAATCACTGCTTTAGATAGCAAAGAAACCGACAACATTTGAAAGGAGCAGGATTAGAAGCAGAGCACAAAAATAACATATTGAGGACACAAATGCAATGGCATTCATTGTGCAAATCTGCCATTGCATATTTGTACCCTGAGGTCTCATGCATGCTGTGAGATCAATCATGTTATTTTTTGCTTTGCATGGATACCTATTTAGGAAAGTTTTTCCAACTTGCTTTCCTTTTCTCATAACTGAATGCGGTAGTAATTACTGTATATAGATCTTGGTGAAGATTAGCCATGGTGGCTCGGTGGTTAGAATGCAGTATTGCAGGCTAATTCAGCTCACTACCAAGTGAGTCTGATCCTGACTCAGCCGTCCATCCTTTACTGAGGTCAGTAAAATGAGGACTCAGATTGTTGGGGACAATATGCTGACTCTGTAAATTGCTTAGAGAGGACTGTAAAGCGCTGTGAAGCAGCATATAAGTCTAAGTGCTATTGCTATTGCTGTTACTCTCCAGTTCTGTCATGGTTAGATCAAACTTTTGCAGATAGAGATGGACTTTTAAAATTTGTATTCAGCTTCCATGAGTTTGGGAACAATTTGTATTAAAATGGCATATATATGAAATGTGATCATAAGAAAGAAATCTGTGAAAATTTCAAAAGGGATAGGTAAAAGAATTAGTTAATGATAATAAACAATTTAAGTCTTTTTAATGTTCTGCTCAACTGGCATCAGAATCAAAGAAAGTGCAGTAATCAGTTGGATGTACAATAAACAGCAGCAGAGATAGAAATATTTAAGAATCTATTTTACTTTCCAAGCTGATGTTCAAAGCTATACTTTCCTATGTCTTGCTGACTCAACCAACCTCACTTTATTCCCTCTTTCCTATATATTGTACTATAAATTATTTGTTTGTTGCATCTGGAGGAACAGCTGTATAAGGTTTAGTAAATAGCAAGGAATCATTCCTGCAGCAAATTCTAATTGTACACATAGAATGACATATCTGAAATTGTTTTTGTATACATGGGAAAACATCACATGTACATGAACCTCCCGTCCAGCAACCGGGTTAAACCCTGAAGATGGTGGTGGTCTTCATGTGGTCTTTGGATGAATTTCAAAAGGCTTGTACAATCAGTTCAGCCATCCATACCAAAGAGAAAAAGAAAATGGAAAAAAAGAGAGATCATCTCCTTTTTGATTTAGCATTTTTTTACCTGAGCTCCACTCAACATTCATAAGACTCTCTTCAGAAAATTTTCAGGAATAGTAATTATTTGTCACTATGGAATAAAGGATTGTGGGAATTGTACGTGCAAAACATTTGGAAAACACCAGGCAGGGAAAGACTGTAGATAATATTACACTATACAGTTCTAATAAATCCCCAGCAGGTGACAGCAGCCTCAAATATTTCAGTGGTCTCACTATCATTTTCTTCTCCTCTCCTTTCTTGATCTGGCAAGAAATGCACACTAGAGGCATAAGCCTTTTAAGCCTCAGGTACAAAAACCAGCTGCAAATGAGCCCCCGAAGTCTCTAACTAAAAATTCTAGGAGGGAGTGCACCTGGAAGAAAAGCAGGATATCGGGGGAAATAAGAATAGTATCACAGAGGGGACGTGGATTTTGCAGGTGAAGAAAGCAACTTTAAATTATTAATTAAAGTAATTAATGCAATTTATTTAATATCCAGTTCATAAATATTCCTTGAACCCCTAAGAGCTAATGCATGTACTTATGAACATATAAAGTTGCCTCTCCTTTCATCATCTATAGCCATTTCAAATCTTCAGTGCCTTTCAAATATCACAATGTATTCATTTACAGATGAATCCTGAGTAATTTACTGAGATTCAGTGTGACTTAAATTCACTCTATATTTGGAGCAAACGCCATGAGAAATCCTGTTCTAATTTAGGGTGGCATCAGCAGTTTTAGTAGTTTTGCAGAAGAGAAAAGTAAGGAAATAAATTGCACCCTGCTGACATTCCTTTTTACATAATTCTTGAAGTTATAGGACTTTTCTGATTTTTTTTTCAGCTGGTGTTCACTATACGCCTCATTTTTACCAGATTTTCTTTTTATAGCGTTTTATAGCTTTGCTTGGCCTTTTTGTAGTCCCTAGGAATTTAAAGTAGGGAGATGGGTAAAGAGAGAGTGTTTGGTGTAGTAGTTAAGGCAGCAAGTTAGAAACTGGGGAACCATAAGTCAACCGTGACTTGAAGTCACCCTTACCCCCCCTTTCAATCCCATGCAGGTGAAGGTCACAAGAGATTTGTCTAAAGTCACAAAGTAGAGACCGTAGGAAAAGTGAGGTTTGGACTGCACATCCAGTGGGGGCGAAAGCTCTACAGTTTTATCTCAAGAGTATCTTTAGGTCTGTTGTTGAGGTAGACCAAGGCTTTACAGTTTTATCTCGAGTGTCTCTGAGATCTGTTGCTAAGACCCTTCAGTCTCTACCATCTCAGCTGTAATAAAAAAGAGGCTTTGAGATTTTGGTACAATTTTAGGCTTAAAGATATTGCAGATTATTGTAAAATGATAGGGCTCCTGTAAGAAATCTGTGGTAAGAAATACTGCTTAATCAGGATCGCTAGTATCAAGGAAAGATATTTATTTGCATTACTTAAAGGGTCAATTCAAATTTCACGCTCACTAAATAGCAGTTTTTTCAAACAGTTAAGTATGCTGGGAGACAGGGCTTGGGTGTGAGACATATCTTGCTCTTTGTGATCAGATAAGAGATCAGAGAGAATGTCTCTTTTCACAGGGACTGAGTATTCTGTTCCCTGGCCTATATCCTCTATTTTGGATGCAGGCAGTCTAGTTTTCTCCAGTGACAAAGGATAGGATTTATATTTATTCAAACTATTGAGATGATGCAGTTTGCAAGATACTCTAGAGGGCACTGTTGAATTTTATTGAAAGATAGTAGCCTATTACAGGGTGAATACTAATTAAGGTTACATTTTTAGGGAGGTAAAAATTTATGTCTTTCATTTGCATGCTTAACTATTTTGACATTGAGTTCAAACTACATGAAATTCGTGAGCTGCCTATAATTACATTTTTTAAAATGCCTGTTAAACTCTACCTCTTTACTTTCTCTTTATGAATGCTATATATCGTACTTTCGCCCTCGTTTCCCCCTTCCTTCATTTTTTAAAAAATGAACATTTATTTTTCATTCTGTTTCATGCTGTTTTAACCAACTGGTCATATTTTGTGTTTTAATTGTTGATTATAAATTGCCTGAAGATCAGTAGTAATGGAAAGCAATATATAAATGTATCAAATATGTAAATAAATAAATAAGATTCAAAATGTTGTCAGGAACTCTGGGAGCTTTCCCTCCTGCTGTTTAATGATAGATGTAGGGCCCTTTGATTCTAATAAACACACATGGAAGAGAAACACATTATCTTTGCCAGACGTGATCCTGAGTGAAAGAATCCACCGCTCCCTGACATGGCAATTTAAAAAGAAAAATCCCATTGAATTCTCTCTCCAGGCCTACATATGCATGCACCCATGTCTTAGATGTCACTGCCACCATTTCATTTTTATAACTGACACTGTGGTCTATCTTAGTCTGAGCACGCTTCAGGCATCCCTATGCCATAATTGCGCTGTGAGTCAGTTTCTTAGAAATTGCCATTTTCTCTCTCAACCAAAAATGTACCTTACTTAGATAATTTAAAAATTCACGGTGATTTTATTGCATAGAAAGAAGTCAGCAACAGCGACATTTCACCACTGGTATGCTATGTCTAGGTAGTTTTATTATGCATTCTGCATCTGAACAATTGCTCACCGTTCTGCTATTATTGCTCCCTCTGAAATTCAGTCAACAGCCAGCAATACCAAAAAGAAGAAAAATATGTACACTTATCTTCAGGCCATTAAAATCTTACAGCTGTGTTTACTTTCTTCCCTGTGCAAGGAATGAGTAAAAGGGTTTCAGAAAGCGAGCTTTATTTGGGGCTGGATAAGAATGGAGAATGGGAGAATAGAGGTGGAGATAAATCTCCGTTTCTAGTGGTTGTTTCAGAATGGTAATATCTCATCTAATTTTAGCTTCACTTTTGAAAGGGCAGAGATTCCAGCACCCCAATACATAATGGGTAGAGACCCATGGGTACATTTCAGCAATCTAATCATTCCAGGTAATTTGCTGAATGGATGATTGCATTAAGGCACTGTGGTCTAGAGACTTCAATTCATTTCCTCCCCCACTCAGAGTCACAAGTGAACTGGAATGAGATTCATGCTTTAATCTTAGATTTTCAGCCACCATTTACGCTAATGTTTTTAACCCTGCAGTTCAAAGAAAAATGTATGCATTTTATTGGCTTAGATTCATTTCCTTCATAAAGGCAGATGCTCACAAGTAGGCCGTGGGTAGAAAGTGGGCAGGAAAGCCAATCAAGGTATATCTTGAAATTAATGACAGCTTCAGGCCTCATTATCTGATGGGGGCGGGGGTGGGGAGAAGG
>JANHFO010003233.1:45742-57023 GCA_032468095.1 Pareas carinatus
ACGGAGGCTTTTACGATCCTGCAGAGCGGACGCCCACTCGGAGCGACTTTCACTGCTCGGGTTGCCACCGGAAGTCCAAAACATAAAGAAATAGTTTTATATAGATTATAAAGAAGTTATAATAAGGTTAGTCAAAAGTATGATTCAAAATAACGTCTCTTCAGTGACGCTTGTAGTGATCTCATAGATATATTCCTTCTGAACAATAGTACAAAACTGTAAAAAAGTGATTTTCTTCTGGAATATTTGGCTTTCTATTCAGCTTGCCGCTATATAATTGGTGGAGTCTCAACTATTTATTTATTGGGCCTAAATTTAATTTTATGAGACTCAAATGGATATGCTGTTTATCTGGACTGTTTATGTCACAAAATATTTTTAGCCAAAACCTGGTTTGCAATATTTGGAGAAACATGAAATCTACTGAACTGTTCTGTTTATATTACCTTAGGAATGTGTAGAGGTATTTTACAGCTTTTCCTATTTTATCAATGACGCTTCCACAGGTTACACAGTTCAGATGAAGATACAAAATCAAATGAAATTATAGTGAAAAAAGTTGTATGCGAGGCAGTGATTAGCATATGTTTATATATTGCTTTGCTAGAGTTCCATGGAGAGATTTTATGAGAAGCAGCCTATTAAGTATGAAGTGTAATTAATCAACCAGAATGGCGAAGTATAGAAGATGACAGTTGGAGTGAAGCAACCAAATCAGCCAGAGATGATGTTATAAATTAGCATACACCACAATCTCTCATTTATCTTTAGTATTATTAGTCTACCTCACAGAGATAATTAAAAAGTCGAACACAAGATTTTCCAGTATTAAATTAAGAACTAACGAACAAGCTGTCACTAATTTAAGAACTCTTAAACATTTTTAAAAGAACCCAAGTGACTTTGTGAAAATCTCTAATTCACAAAAGTGTTATATATGACAATATTATACTCTATGTATGGAGTATTACTTAATGGTAAATACTATAGTTGATATGTATTTGAGTTCAACAGCATTTGAAAACTACTCTGGTCTTTATCCAAATGAGTACAAGCACCATTCCAACATTTAAATGCTTCCAATAAGCTCAATAGAGCCTTATTTTTACCAATAAATGTGCGCTCTTATTCAACTATTGGAATTGTGAAAATGGAAATTATGATGGATATGGATTGCTTTTTAAGTAAAAAGCAGTAATTGCAATTTTCCTCAAGGAAAAAAAATAAAAATCTAGAGAAAGAATGACTTCGCTAATTTGATCAAAGTTTCATAATAATTGTATTTTTGAGGATTTAGAAAATACTAGAAAATTTAACAATTTTGCTTGATGAAGGCTGTAAGAAGAGGGGTCTAAACTTAATGCAACCTATATGAAATTCCTTTTAAATCTGTCTAAACAGGTTATCATGAATTAAGTTTTAAATAATTTGTAAATGGTACCATATGATGTTTATGTACTCATTTCAGTGGTTCTCAACCTTTTCTTCACCACAGACCCCCTTTAAATACCTTTTGTGGCCATGGACCCCCAAGATTTAACTCAAAATTTAAATCATAACATTTATTCAAGCCTTCCCAGACCCCTTGTGACAACACAAAGGTCCAAAGAGCCCAGGTTGAAAATTACTGACTTATTTGATTCATTTATAGCTAGCTATCTTTCAAGAATTCAAGGTGAATCCCATGGAATATTTTTTCATTTTATGTGAGATGGCTTGGGAGAAAAATCCAAAGTCATTCAGTGAATTTTCTTTTTTTCTTTCTGAGAATATTTTTATTAGTTACTATACCATACAGACAAAGCTAATTCAATCTACCTAGTATAAATATATAGTCTTCTGGTTTAACATTTGTGTGTTTTTTTTTGTAATTCATTTTCATTAAATATTATATACAAAATTGGAAAAAGTGCTCAACAGTCGTATGCATATGGTTTATCAGCCTTATATTCGAGAACTTACAAATTGGGTGCATCACAAGAAATTAAATCAGATTTTTCTCTTACTAGCTGACAAATCCTGAGTATTCATCTATCAGTGATTCATATTATTTATATTTCATTGGACTAAATCCATATTAAGATGCTTTGAGAAGACTCAGCAAAATCAGTGGAGGCTTAAATTAATAATGTCCCCTTTCTCCTTCTCTCTGTGAACTCATTCCTTCTTATTTCTCTGAGAGATTAATTGTTTATAAGGTGATTCCTGGTTTTTATAACTATCCTTTCCATATTTCTTTCTCAAGGAAAAAATTGTCAGTTATGCCAATTAAAGAATGTCAGGAATTAAATCATGTTAATAGTCAGTTAACGTGTATTTTTATGCTTCCCATTTTCTCCCTTACTTTTCTTAGTTGTACTTTTAAACAAAAAATATATAACGTTTACACTTTTTGTTTATAATAGAGGTGTGACCCATATTTTGCATGAACATAGCTCTAAATCTTTATCAAATAAAATTTAGGAAAAAAGGTTAAAAACATGCTGACTCTCAGACAAAAATAAAAACAGTAGAGACTTAAACAATTATATGCCTTCCTTAAGAAGCATGATTTAATAAAGAAATTACACAGTATGCCGTATAAGTACACAAATAGTTTAAAGAGAACCCATAACCTGGAATTCTTAGCTATACTAGGAGAGTAGAACAATTCCTCATTTTAATTTTTTTTTAATTTTAATAAGATTCACAATCTGACCACACTTAGAAAACCACACTCAAAAGCACAGAAACAAAGTGCATTCAGTCCCCATTTTATTTTATAAAAGTTTTAAACTAGTAGGTGGAAAGAACATAATATATTGACAAAATTCAGTTTCCTTTCCTTTTTTTATAAGACCATGCAGATACACCCTTTTTCTGTTAGTGCAGCATTTGAAATAGTGGCAGATAGTCTGTAGCTTCTCTAAAGTTGCCTCTGGCTGTACTTTGCTCAAATAAAAGTATCTTTTATAGAAGTTACCTGTTCTGAAGTGTGTCAGTTGAAGAGTAGAGCTTAGGATGTTTGCACAAAGAGCAGATAAGCTCACTCTCATATTTACCGTCCCGAAGATTCGCTTTATTCTCTTCCAGTCTCCACCTGGGACATCGAGGAGTTGACTGAATAATACAAATTCAAGAGAATAGAGGATTTCTGTATCAGCACGGCATTTAGATAGTTGAGGCAGAGACAGACTTTTCCTCCTTTAGTGAAGTCAGATTATCTGAAGTCTGTTTAGATTGAATTACAGAAGTTACCAATATAGGAGAGAATTCGTGATCTCCCTGCTCTGTTCATTTGAGCTCTGAGTGCACCCATTTCAGAATGATGGATAGAAAGGCACATACCTAGAGATGCTTATCTTTCACTTTTTTATCTTTTTTTCAATTCAGAATACCTGGAAAACAGCTTTTGACATCTGGTGTCCTGATATAATTCTGGCCTAGTGAGAGCAAAGTCCATGTTTATAGTAATACTAATGTAGGGATTGCAGGTTATGAAGGTGGGGCAGCTACTAGAAGATGATCCTGCAGAGCCTTCTGGTAAGGTTTCATGGCAAAATAGACATTTCAGAAGGAGCAGAAAGTGCATTGTGGTGAAATTGACCAAGCTTCTCCAATAAAAGGAGAGATCATGAGATCACTCACTTGTGCTTTGGACAGTTGTTTCTTGTGAGTAAATTGCAGGAATGGAGGCATCTGTAGTTAGCATGTGAGTAGAGCAGCTAAGAGTCAGAAGGATCTCCAGCAAGCTCATAGGCACAATGTAGACTTAGGGAGATCAAGTTCTGACTAGCCTCATCTCTTAATCACTTTTATAAATTGTTCCTTATCTGCTTTTTAACTGTTATGTGGGGTGCTGCAGGGGTTGGTCCTCTCTCCCCTCCTGTTCAACATCTACATGAAGCCGCTGGGCAAGATCATCCGTGACTTTGGGGTAGAATTTCATGGATACTCAGCTGTACGTCTCCATCTCAGGCCACCCCAACGATGCCATTGAAGTGATGACCCAGTGTCTTGAGGCCATGCGGGTCTATATGGGGAGGAACAGACTCAGACCCAACCCCTCCAAGACTGAGTGGCTGTGGTTTCCGACATCCCAATATAGCCAGTTGTTTCCATCTCTGGCTATTGGGGGCGATTCTATGCCCCCGATGGAAAGGGCTCGCAGCTTGGGTGTTCTCCTGGACTCACGGCTGTCATTGGATGATAATACAACGGCCGTGGCCAGGGGTGCCTTCCATCAAGTTTGCTTGATGCGCCAGTTGCGTCCCTTTCTAGATTGGGACTCATTACACATAGTCACTTAAAGGCTTGTCATTTCTTGCCTGGATTACTGCAGTGCTCTCTACATGGGTCTCCCCTTGAACCATACCCGAAGACTGTAGTTGGTTCAGAATGCGGCCGCATGAGGGATTATGGGGGTCACGGGCCGTTCTCAAGTGAGCCCCTCCTGCGTGAGCTGCACTGGCTGCCTGTAGTCTTCCAGGTGCGTTTCAAGGTATTGGTGACCATCTTTAAAGCGCTCCATGGCTTAGGGCTAGGATATCTGCAGGAATGCCTGTTACCAAATAATATCTCCCACCAACCAGTTCGCTTCCAGAGAGAGGGCCTTATCAGGGTGCTGTCAGCCAGACAATGTCGGCTGGCGACCCACAGGATCAGAGCCTTCTCTGTGGCAGCTCTGACCTTGTGGAACAAACTCCCCTCGGAAATACGTACCATATCTGATCTCCGGGTCTTTCGACCTGCCCTTAAGACTCATCTTTTATCCAGGCCGGGCTATCCTGATTTCCTATGTGTCCCCTCGGGGTGGGTGTTTTACATTGAATTGGGGTTTTATTGGGGTTTTATATTTTAGTCTCAGCCTTTAATGTAATTGTTGTAATTAGTTTTAAAATTTGTTTATCTATTTATGTATGTTTTTTAATGACTGTACACCATCCTGAGTCCTTCGGGAGCAGGGCGGTATATAAATTTGAATGATAAATAATGAATAAATAAAAGAAAAAGTGTCTACACAAACACCACATGTAAGGTCCTACACAAGGCCTCTTTCCATGCACTCAGAGCACGAGTTAGTACATATTATATAGACAAAATCTGACTGCACCCTTGTTTCAGAAACACAAAATGTACAGTGGTTGCTAAGAAGAAAAGCATAAAGATAATATTTAATTAAATTATGGAAAGCAGAATGAAATTGAACAAGATTTCCGAAGTCAGAAAGTGGACTATCATGATTCTGCTGAACTCTTTATCCCATCTTACTGTTTTCAGTTTTGTTATCTCAATAGTCTAGTGTACTGTAGTCTAGTCTAAAGTTATTCACGTCAAAAATTGTTGCTTATTTTTGCCAAATAATTTGAATGAACCTGTTGGAGAATTTGGAGACAATTTTAGCCACTGAGTGCAAGCTTAATTGCAAGTTAGAGATTAGGAGGAAACTGAAGGAAGACTACTTACAGTCCTTTGACCACAAGTTTTATCTTCATTCGTTCTTTTCTCAATTAAATAAAACCTTGCACAACTATTACACATCTCTAATTTTTGTACAAAATTGTATTAATGTGCCCATGTCTGGTTTTCCCCCTCCCCTTCCAGGATTAGCTAACATTGCTGTAACTATCTATTTATTTCATCACATGATTGTTTTAGTGTTATTTGAAGCACTATTTTGGAGCCAGACATAATCGTATTATATAGTTCTCCACCTTATTAACTGACAGAGAACCATTCCCCATTAGACAATTGATCCTGGGTAGATGAAGCCATTAAAAACAGCACTAATTAGCTGTAGATAGGAGACAGAAATGCAGACTGTATCCCTTCCTTTCATGCTCCGGGAAGTTCATGTTCCAGACAAATAATAATTGATATGTAGTCTTCTGTAATTGTGGATGTTAACAGCCATCAGCGTAATGACAAGCTGACAATCCTTGTCTAGCCTATTGTATGTTTTGTTCTGACTTTGTGAGTAATATTTCTGGTTCAAACTTGTATTTCATAGAATTCATTGTCATATTCAGAGTTGGGCAAATTCCCTTAATTTCTGAGTTACATGCTATATTTGTCCAGGTGTCAGCTGTGTCCAGGAAAATTAGAGGCCTTTAATTATCAAGTGGATGAATTAGAATAGATGAACCAAATAGAGTTCTCTAAGCAGAAACAAAAGCTATTAGCCTTAAATTCACACCTCAGTTTCTAGGGTTAGCATATGAAACAGTAATATAATATTATTTCCATTTCCCTGCAATCCATATCTTTCAATTCTAGAAAAATAAACTTGCTACAATAAGGAAGAAGTCTTTGTGATTGCAAATTTTTACAAGCACAAAATTATAAAGCATTTCATTAGGCACTGTCATTCTGTGAATCCTATTTAGCAATGCTGGTAGATTTTGATATGAGGAAGTTCTCTATGACAGCCCCAATAATCACATCTCTAGGGAGAATCTATACTCCATATTTAGCTATAATTACCTTCTGCTTTTCTATTGTTTGTATTCCAAGGAACACTGTAGTTAAATGCTTTATGATAAAGCACAGACATCCAAAACAAATAAATTAACATGATTACAATTGAATGTACAGGACATGATTAACGCTCTATGCATTGTTACCTAAGAGTAAGTTCCAACTGAATTCCATGATAACTGAATCACATCCTGCCTGAGCAATAATGTTCTTTGTTTGGTTTGGGTTTGTGTGATATATGAACAGCACTATTGTGCTTTATAAATCATGTTTTATATAAACCAAGATCTTGGTACTTTTTAGAACTGCATAGATCAATTGTAAAATACAAGGAATTTAAAGAAAAAATAATTAAATGTATAAGACTTAAATTACATTGCAGATACATACTGTGAAGAGGAAGGGAGAATGTGCCAGTATTTCCTTTGCCACACCATGATAATTTTGGAGCCTACCTGAGATTGGTATGGATTTGTAATTCAGGTCAGAAGCTGACAGGTAAAACATGTGAACTTTGTGAAGCTTGTGATGAAGCTTTTGGGATTGCACTATTCTGGACAAGCTAATTAAACCAGACAGTGGAAGAGCTTGTTGTCATTCCTGTGGTATCGCCGGACAGACAGGCTGGAGGCGTGGGTTGATTCAACAGATGCTTTTACTAACACGGTAGCTGTTAATAACTGGTTAACTGTCAAACTGCAAAGCTGTCAAAAACCGCGGCAGCCGGAGCTCTCCGGCAGCGGCTTTTATAGTAGGCATGCTTTAGCGCATCTTAACCAATGGGAGAGCAGCTGTCACAAGTCAGCTACTTTTACCCGAGATTGTGAAAGCCCGCCAAGCGTGGGGGTGCGCTTGAAACTACAACACCCGTGCTCCACTACGGTGCACTCTCTTCTCTCTCTCTCTCTCTCTCTTCCTTCCCTCCTGTTCTCCTCTTCCTTTTTCCTTTGCCCTTGAGTTTCTTCTCAGTCTTCTCCCTTTTGGCACAAATCTCTTTCCTCAGACTCGTGCCAAAAGCCACTTTTTCCCTCTTAGCTGGTCCTAGTTTCTCCCCTTTTGGCACAAAACCTCCTCTCTGCCTCCTCCTCTTCCTTTCCCTCTTCAGGTTCCCCTCTGTCCTCTCTCTTTCTCTCTCTCTCTCTCTCCAATCCCTCCCTCAGCCAGCTGATCAGCGGGGTGCTTGATTCTCCAGCAGCTCCGAGCAATCCTCCCCCACCCAGGCTGGGAAATTGACGGCTCCCTCCCATGCCAGGGTGGCCCTCCGCTATCCAGCCCCGCACTTACCTGGCCTGCTGCTCTTCACTTCACCATGACTCAGACCACTACCTGCGAAACAGTTTGGATTGTGCTCTAACTCTCCACTTGTGTTGCTGCTAATTCAAGATCAAAGAACAGGCTGCCCTTCAATCAGGAGAGGCTGCAAAAGCCCTCCAATCAGGAGAAAGAAAACAAACTATATTTTGTCCAATCACAACCTACGGAATTAAAAAATTGAAATAACTCGTGTAAAAATTAATATTTTAAAAAATCATTTCTTAGTGAGCGCCTAGATACCAAGACAAACAGATCTACCAAATTTCATGTTTGTGGCTGTCATAGTTTTTGAGATCTCATGATGAGTCAGTCAGTCAATTTTTCGCATTTATATATATATATAGATACGTGTATATTTGTTTTCGTAGATTTTTACGGATACAGGTATGTAGTTCTAGATATGTTCGGGTCTTTTCCCATGTAAGATTGAGAATATCTTGGTGATGTTTTGGCAAGGTCTCACTTGCCATCTTCAGACTGGTGCTTTTGGCTAGCAAAAGACCCGAACACACCTAGAACTACATATGTGTATATATATTGATACACACACACCACACACATGCATGAAACAAGATAGTCACCACATTCCATTTGATGTTTGTAATTTTTGGGTGCAGAATTTCTAAAATGAAATACACAGAAACAGGTGAAAAAAAATAATGACCTCGCTTATCTAACATTGTGTCTTCCAGATGTGTTGGGATGGCATGGGCATACTGGTCTAAAATGAAGGGCATCAAATTGGAGAAGGCTGTGTTGGGGCACAGCCAAGGAACTATATCTGCTACCAAAAAACACACTTCTCACGTAAAGAGGTTTTCAGTCAGCCTTGTGTGAAATCTCTAGAGAAGCAGAGAATGAAGAAGGAAAAGAAGCAGCATGACAAGTGAAAATGAAGGGAAATCGAGACATCACAAGGCCAAATAACCAATTCAAGAAAATAAGTTCATTTCATTCCAAAGTCAAGGGTCAAAACAATGTGGAGAGTAAGAATAAACAAGGTACAAAACACGACTTCAGATGGGAAGAAAACGCTCAGTCAGAGCCCAAGATTTATGGGCGCTATCAAAACCCAGCTAACAGAGGCAACATACATATTCACACTTAGCACATATTATCTATTTGTCATCAAAAACTAATTCATAGAAACACTATTTTTATCATTAGGTTATTGTAGTAGTGCATACCTGGCAAATACTTAGAAAATGTTATTTGCATGCTTTGAGTGATATTAGAGATCAGAGAAATAGCACTAAACTGGTATGACTGAAAGTCAACAGAGCCATATTAAAGCTACTTTATGGATGTAACTCTTTATTTTGAAATGTCTATAAAGAAAAAAATAAACACTTAAAATCATTGTGAAGAAATGTTCAGATTTAGGCTTTGACAAACCCCTCTTCCAGCTGAAAAAGCAAGCAAATAACTGAGTTTATTCCACTGAGAATAATTCTCTCTTCTTACTGGCTCTTTGCCACATCCCGATAATCTGGTGCAACTGAGATATTATCCAACACAATCCATGTTGATCATACAAGTGAGCATGTTAGAGACTGGTAGCCATGGCAAAGAATAACCGTCTCAAGTGAACTAGAGCCACTTCCAGAGCACCAGTGTTTCCACCCCTTTAATCCCTCATAAAGCAGTGTGATCCCAAGTCCAACCAATAAACGTTATTACTTCTACCAGCCTCAGAGCGCTGAAAAACCTCATTGTCTTGGCAATTTTTCAGGTGGATACTTTTCCTTACAACTGTGACCATGGTTACCTTTGCTGAACTGGAGAAAAAGAAGAAATTTTAAATGATACATGCAGGAAAAGTCAAGCTCAGAGAACAGGATGCTCAACTTAGAAGTATTTATGTGGACAGGGAGGAGGAATCATAGAATCACAGGGCTAGAAGGGACCTTGGAGCTCTAGTTTAATATAGCTCAGTTTAATTTAAGTGCTAGGAAGCAGGGTGAGGTAAGGATTCCAGCCGATGAGAAAATTAACCACTTGCAAGATTTACATAGTTACAACAGTTCTAAGTAAAATATTAGTCTTGTAATGATTCCAAACAATTTGGATTAAACTCAGAACGGAACAATTTTGCATCTGAAAACAAATGGTAGCATGAAATCAATCTGGTTTGGAGCTGATCCCAAAATGATTGCAAACAGTTGTTTAAAAGTGTTTTAGGATTCAAACGTGAAGTGAGTATGCAGGATTTTTTGGAGGGGATGATAGGTTATTTATTTATGGTGCCTTCTGATCAATCTTAAATCCTAGTGACTCCTTTCTTCCTAAGACTGAGAGAGAGTCACTGGCCTAAATTCAGCCAGGTGGTTTCATATCTAAGGCAGCACTAGAACTCACAGTCTCCCAATTTTTAGCCTGGCAACTTTAACAATTATACCAAATTAGATGTCAGATTCAGTTACAAATGTCCATTCCTTGGACAGCTGCCAAAGCCTATATTTTATTTTAAATCCTTAAATTCTGGTTCTTGCAGTAATCTCAGCATGACAAGCTACCTGTATGAAGCAGCTTTAATATTGCTTAATCTGTGGTTCCCAAAGTGGGCAGTACCGCCCCCTGGAGGGGTGGCGGTGGGATGACTTAGTGGAGGCGATAAGAGGCAAGGGGTGTGTCCCTTTCAGAGAAGAGGGCCCCATACCCTAATGCTAGGGTGAGGGACCTTGTATGTTTATCCATGAAATATTTGAACATAAATGTCCCTAGTAGAAAATTAGGACCTAAATATATAAGGCCGTTCCCAATTGTAAAAATCATCAACCTGGTTACCGTGCAATTATAGCTACCCATTTAAGAAGGTTCATCCCGTTTTTCATTGTAGTCTTTTAAAACCTTATCGTATTTCCAACTTGAGACCGGTGGCTCAATCACCACCGCTCCCTGTTCTGGTGAAGGGGAGGAGACACTATGAAATAGATGATATCCTGGACTTCAGAATATCGAGGGGGAAATTACAGTACTGAGTTAGTTGGAAAGGCTATCCCATATCTGACTCTCAATGGGTGGTTGCTAATGATGTCAATGCCCCTAGGTTGATATGGACATTCCATCGATGTCATCCCAACAAGCCTCAGGGGTGAAGTAGATACTGTGAGTAATATACATTAACATGTTTCCATTTCTCTTCGTTATCCTGTCTGAATATTCTAGGTCCAGCCTTTCTTCAGGGAGTCAGAATGTCAAATTCCTTATTCTCACTGTCATGATTAGAAATGAACCAGGCGTATATTCATTAGGAATTTGTCATGCTTAGGAGTTGAGATAGAATTTGGCCTCCTGGGGAACTAAAGGGAAAGTTGTCTGTTTAGGAATGCTTATCTAATGTAGCTGCCCATGTGACCTACAGAGGAGTCAAGGAGATGGCTACCAAGAGGAGGATCCTAAATGGGCCATCGACTGAACTGCACATGAACTCTCAAGATGCTTCAGTTTTGGCATTTCACACTCCAGAGTGGTTTCTTGTTCTACTCGTAGCATCTTTAGAATTAATTAA